>PISX010004864.1:0-115460 GCA_004024625.1 Mellivora capensis | reverse complement strand
CAATGGCCACGGTCGCCAAACTGTGGAAAGAACCAAGATGCCCTTCAACAGACGAATGGGTAAGGAAGATGTGGTCCATATACACTATGGAGTATTATGCCTCCATCAGAAAGGATGAATACCCGACTTTTGTAGCAACATGGACGGGACTGGAAGAGATTATGCTGAGTGAAATAAGTCAAGCAGAGAGAGTCAATTAGCATATGGTTTTACTTATTTGCGGAGCATAACAAATAACACGGAGGACATGGGGAAATGGAGAGGAGAAGGGAGTTGAAGGAAATTGTGGGGGAGATGAACCATGAGAGACTATGGACTCTGAAAAATAACCTGAGGGTTTTGAAGGGGCGGGGGGTGGGAGGTTGGGGGGGCCTGGTGGTGGGTATAGTGGAGGGCATGGAGCACTGGGTGTGGTGTAAAACTATGAATTCTGTTACGCTGAAAAGAAATTTTAAAAAATAAATAAATAAATAAAATACAAAAAAAAAAATTCCAGACAGTTGGAACAGTGAGGACTGAGCTTCTGAGGAGCCATGTGCTCACAGGAACATCAGGGAAGGATGCTGGGATTAGGGGAGGCAAGGCAATGGGATTCTATGATCACTTGCTCACTCACACACACGCTGAACACCTACTGGGAGTTGCAGGGCCTGGGGAAAAACAGAGAAGCAATCCTAGCCTTCAAGGAGGTCATAAGCCCATTGGCAACTCAGAACACAGAAACCTGAAAGAATTGTTTAAGGAACAAGAGAGAGTCTGCGCAAAATGAACTTTAAAGGGAATGCAGAGGAGTCAGGAGAGATCCCTGTGCCCGGGAGCATCTGAGAAGGTGTGAAAAGAAGTGGAAATGTTCCCTGACCTTGGCGGATGGCAGGATTCAGATAGGTAGAGAGAAGGGGAAAGTTTTATTCAGCACACAGCACAGTGCCTGGCACGTGGAAGATACTCAGAGAATACCGTCTGCACAGACTGAATAAATTAACGCAAGAACAGGGAAGCTGTGAGAGATAAAACAGGAAGGCTAATTGAGGTCAGACTTTAAAGAAAGTTGAATGCCACCCTATGTTCTGTAAAGAATTGGGGCATTTCTGTTCATTTCAACCTTAAAAACAATTATTAATATATTGTAAAAATTGTAATCTTCTTTTTCATAGGCCACCATTTCGGAACACATTGTTTAGGCTGCTAGAGCTAAAAAGAAATTCAGGACATGAGTTTGAATTTTTTCTTTGAGTGACTTTGGCCCAACTGTCATTAATAAGACTGGTTTATAAAAGATTGTGATCAGATTGCACTTTCACAAAGACATGGGAAGCTAGGCAGCACCCAGATCTAGTGAAAGAGGAACTCAAAAATTCACATGTAATTGCCTCAGTCACCCTCAGGTTCTTACTAATGTTAGGGATGCATGCCAACATAAATTTAAAGTGCTGACGGGCCTGTTTCTTGGGAAATGTCTGCAGTATTTTAACACAATCCCTTATTGCACCAAAGCACTTGAAGAAGACTAGTAAATTACATCACATTAGTTGTGGGGGGGTGTCTTTTTTTTTATTATGGACAAAGTCTCAAAGTAGGTGAGCTGTTCATTTTTCCCTCAAGATCCAGGGCAGCATGTAAACTTCAGAAATGGACCATCCACATCTAACTGTCAGGAGAATCCATTTTGATGTGAAATTGCAATTTGGACTGAAGACCAATATCTTGCATGCCATATTAAATAAAGCATCACATAAAACTTAGAAGCAGTAGGAGAGACAGAAAAAAAAAGTTTGAAAAAATTTAGCAGAGTCACAGATGCCAGTTAAACCGAAGACAGAAGATAACTTCGCAAGATACTGTATTACGGCCTATTGCTTCTGGAACTGACTGCATAAACAACACGAGGCGTTGAGCCACCATAGAGCTCGGAACTATTAGCAGAAAGAGGAGTATGTTTATTTGATCAACAGAACTCTCTAACAGCAGCATCTGTGCTGCAAGAGGTAATTCACAATCAACATCACTTGGCACTGTTGCTGAATTTATTATTTATTATTTTTTAAATCACCCTCTTTTTCTCAATTGTTCTGAGAAAACAAGGCCAAGTTCAAAATCTCAGGCTTGTGAGGTGGGGTGACAATGGCACCAGAGAGAGACAAAGGCCAAGTCCAGAACACTAGCTTTCCACTTTCTCTGTACATGCTCTAACAACCAGTCGCCCCTGCTGCCCTTCCTAGAAGTCTAAATGCACACACCACCCTTCAACGTGGGCTTGGATGGGAGAGAGGTGAGAAGGTTTTCCTGTCTCCTGTCGTCTGTACATCCCTTTTCACCTAAGTGGCCACCAAAGGTGTGGGCGCCCCTTTTCATTCTGTTCTGCTTCTGCTTTATCCATTGGCAAAATGTCACCTAGAAGTAAGGATTTCCGCAGCTGACCTAAGGATTTCCGCAGCTGACTGAAGGCTTGGCCTGCCTGGGAAAGATTTAGCAGCTTCTCTCTTTCTTTTTACTTTCTTTCTCTTCTTTTCTTTCTTTCTTTTTTTTTTTTTTTCTTTTCTTTCTTTCTTTTTTTTTTTTTTAGTGCACAAAAGGCCAATAACTGAGTGCCTCCCTGAACCTCTTCAGGGCAACTCAAGCCCCAAACCCAGGAGAGACAAGTGTGATGAATTTTCAGGAGATAAGAGCAGGGACTGCTGTGATCGATCCCCCAGAACCACATGCCATTTGGGATGGAAACAGTCATGTTTCCTGTGCTCTGAGGAGGACTTTATCTTCTCAGGTCCAGGAAGAGGAAGAAAAGCTCGACTGATCTTTCTGATGACTGCATTATTAAAACTTTCTATCTCCAACCATTCCATTTCTTTTTCACTGTCTAGTGACCTCTTTTATTGGATGGTGACGAGAGAGCCTCGTTGCCTTAAACTTATGATCTATTGCCTTGATTTAGTATTCTATTTACTCAAAAACATATCTATTGCTCAGAACCTCTGGCAATATGTTGGAAATACAGATGGGAAAAATATGACTCTTATCAGCTTAAGTGCTTTGTTTAAAAAATAGCCCAAAGCATTATCTAGCAGAAAAGATCAGACATCATGTGCAATGTGTTCTATCTCAAGTGAAAAGGTCAAGAAAGTGGGAAGGTGGCCAGGTATGGGGCTGCTATGTCTCCAAGGACACTGGAAAGGTTCAAATACTGTGTGTGCCAAAATGAAGGCAAGGATCTTCCCAGACATATGGGTGAATCCTTATGTCCTAATTTTTCCCTCTTTGATATAGCGCCCCATTTATATACTTGCTTTGATGAATTATAATAATGGCTTTGCATGGTATAAGAGTGCTTGCAACATATATTTATGGAAAGCTAATTTATTCATCAGATAATCTCCAGGGAAAAGGGCTTGACTGATGGTGTATAAATCTGTGCATGTGAGCGAGCAGCTTCCTCCCCCCTTCTAATGGAAAACAAACATGCATTTCCATTGGTGATGCACAGAGTCAGAAGCTCCAGGTAGACAAACACAACTTGAGAAGTCCAGCTCTTCATAAGAATGTCTGCTGTGGAATCTAAAACTTGGAAATGTGTGATTTTTCTGCTAAGTTCTGTTGAACTTCTGGTGACCCCAGAGAGAAAGGCAGTGGGTCAGGATCATCACAACATCTGGGGCTGAGGGGACTGCGATCTTCAGGGGCAGCCAATTAGGAAATGAAACCAAAGAATCAAAACTCCTGGAGGTTGTCAAGCCCCTGTTTAACATCAGCTCTGACAAGCATGACTCAAGTCCTTAAATGCCTGTGGTAGGAGGTGCTAGGAAAACAGAGCTTCGTGGCTTTTATCCCTGCACTCTGGTGATTACAGCGTTAGAGGAAACCTACTGAGGTTTTCACTGGGGTTTTATTTTTCTCTGAATTAAGACTTGGCTAAGAGTTAAGGAAGGACTTTTTCCAAAGCCCTTCTATTCCTAAAATACCTAAATTTACCACTTTAAAAAATAATTGTTGATCAACTATAAAAATCACACTAAATTTAAGAAGCAAACTCTAGTCAAGATAAAGGACATTTATGGCAAAAAAAGAGATATATTCCAGATTTAAGGCAAGTTCACAAGTCAAATATAAGGTCAAAGAAGAAAGAAAGACATTCATTTCAAATAGTAGGAGTTCTAAAAATGTTGGCATAAAAATAACAACAACTACAATGAGTGATGGAATGCAAGCTGATCATGGTCCAGGGTTTGTAGTAAACCTGCACTCCACTTAGGTTACTAGATAACATCAGTTATCTAGTTTGGTATGTTGACCTGGAACCCTGTGTCTAGGTCAGAAGCTACTGCTGAGGATATTCCTCCAACAGGTTAGGGTCCCTGAGGAGACAGACTTAACACCAGAGCCCCTCCTGGCCTTCCCACTGAAGATGCACCTGAATCTAAATCACATAAGTCCTTTGGAGAAAAAGAACAGTAGATATCAGAACCTCTTCATAGAGGAGATGCATTTAAGGTACTGCACTGAAAGGTAAAATTCAGTTCCTCTATCCTGAATGAAGGCCGGTCCTCTACTTAATCAGTAGAAGACCATGGACGTGATGCTGGGCCATTTCTTATTTATTTATTTATTTATTTATTTATTTATTAATCAGATAGAGAGAGAGAGAGAGTTCACAGCTCAGGGAGGGACAGAGGGAGAGAGAAAGAATCCCAAGCAGACTCTGCACTGAGTGCAGAGATCAATGTGGGGACACTGGGCCATTTCTGAACCTAGCCTTTAAGAGGACTGGCAGACTCATAGTCTTTCTTCCTGGAATGTGTGTTTGTGGGAAGGCTAAGGCTATGCTGCTGGAAAGGACACGGGAAGAGAACGACTAGAAAGAGACTCAGAGACTACACAGAGATGGAGAGATGCCCAACCCTCCCAGCATTCCAGTCAGTTTTCAGACAAATCCAGTCCCATTTTACTATCACTACCTGAGAAACCCAAGTGAGGCCAGCAAAAAACTTCCAGGTTGAAGCCACTCAACCCCAAGAACTGTGAGATATAAACAAATAGTTATTGTTTTAAGCTGCTATGTTTTGGAGTAATTTGTTACATAATAGTGGATAACTGAAACACAAGGGCATCTGAGTGTTGTTCTTTTCATCCACTTATTGATTGATTCATGCATTTGTCCATTGGCAAACCTGCTGAGTACCTTCAACACAGGAGGCATTCAGCTGGTTGCTGGAGTATCAACAGGAATATGACATACGTGTTGATGCTCCCTGGGAGCCCCCAGCATAGCAGCAGAGATATCCATGGACATCAAACAAGCAGCTGTAACCATGATGGGTGCCATACAAGGTGAAGGCTAGGATGCTGTAGAAGGAGACAAACTATCCAGCACCAAATATATAATCCACAATGTCTGGCATCTAGTCAAAAATTACCAGGCATCTTAAAAGCCAGGAAGGACCAAGTCATAAAGAAGAGAAAAATCAGTAATAGAAACAAACTTAGGAATGATGGAGATGATAGAATTAGTAGGCAAGGATATTGAAACAGTTATAACTATAACAATTATATATATATAACATTAATTAATATATAATATTATATTATATGTATATAATATATATATAACAATTCCATAACAAGAAGAGACATGGAATATATGGGAAAAAAAGACTCAAGCTTGTAAGATGGAAAATACAGAGATAGAAAATACATTGGATGGTACTAACAGCAGGTAAGACAAGAAAAAGAAAAGATTGCAAACTTGAAGACAGAGTAATAGAAAATACTCAAACTGAAGCACAGAGAGAGAGAGAAGACTAAAAACAACAAAAGAGAAAACAATGATCTGTGGGACAACATCAAGTGGTCTGGGTAGGTAGGAGGTAGCAGATAAAATATTTGAAAAATATAGCCATTTTTTCCCCCAAATTTGATGAAAACTATAAATCCACAGATCCAAGAAGTCATGGAAACTTGAGTACAAGAAATATAAATATTTTATATATGTACACACACACACACACACACACACACACACACACACACACCAAGTTGCTTAAAATATGTTTGGGAAAAGTCTTAGACCCAAGAAAAGAAAAAAAAAATTATGTAGAGAGTATATAGATAAGGATGACGGGAATTTGTTTTTTTCAATTTGTTTTGTTTGTCAGCAATTTGTTTGTCAATTATTCAATTTGAATTGTTTGTCAAAGGTAATGCAAGCCAAAAATAGTGGATTGACATCATCCAAGTCCTGGGTGCCTGGAGGGTTGGGGAGTGAGGCTTTCAACCTAGAATTCTATAGCCAGCAAAAACATCTTTCAAAAACGAAGATGAGAAGCCAAGTTAGCTCTTCATCTCACAATTTCTAGTTTCAAAACTGTTTTTCTCCTTTTTGAGTTGAGGAAATGAGCTTGAAAAGGCAACTTGTCAATTCTCCTCAAATTGATCTATAGGTTTAATGTAATCCTAATCAAAATCTCAGCAGCCTTTTTTTTGGGGGGGGGGGCAAAATTGGCAAGCTGATTCTAAAATTTATATGGAAAGGCAAAATATGTAGAAAAGCCAAAACAAATTTGAATAAGAAGAACAACATTGGAAGACTCATATAAGCTGATTTTTGGAATTGAAGAAGACACAAAGATGGAAGACCATTCCATGCTCTTGGATCAGAAAAATAAACATTGTTAAATGTCTATACTGCCTAGAGCAATCTATACTTTTAATGCCGTTCTGATCAAAATTCCACTGTATTTTTCAAAGAGCTGGAGCAAATAATCCTAAAATTTGTATGGAATCAGAAGAGACCCCAAATTGCTAAGGAAATGTTGAAAAAGAAAAACAAAACTGGCGGCATCATGTTGCCTGATTTCAAGCTTTACTACAAAGCTGTGATCACCAAGACAGCATGGTACTGGCATAAAAACAGACACAGACCAGAGGAACAGAGTAGAGAGCCCAGATATGGACCCTCAACTCTATGGTCAAATAATCTTCGACAAAGCAGGAAAAAATATACAATGGAAAAAAGACAGTCTCTTCAATAAATGGTGCTGGGAAAATTGGACAGCTATATGTAGGAAGAATGAAACTCGACCATTCTCTTACACCGTACACAAAGATAAACTTGAAATGGATAAAGGACCTCAACGTGAGACAGGAATCCATCAGAATCCTAGAGGAGAACATAGGCAGTAACCTCTTTGATATCAGCCACAGCAACTTCTTTCAAGATATGTCTCCAAAGGCAAAGGAAACAAAAGCGAAAATGAACTTTTGGGACTTCATCAAGATAAAAAGCTTCTGCACAGCAAAGGAGACAGTCAACAAAACAAAGAGGCAACCCATGGAATGGGAGAAGATATTTGCATATTACAGTACAGACAAAAGGCTGATATCCAGGATCTATAAAGAACTTCTCAAATGCAACACACACAAAACAGATAATCATGTCAAAAAATGGGCAGAAGACATGAACAGACACTTCTCCAATGAAGACATACAAATGACTATCAGACACATGAAAAAATGTTCATCATCACTAGCCATCAGGGAAATTCAAATCAAAACCACATTGAGATACCATCTTACACCAGTTAGAATGGCCAAAATTAGCAAGACAGGAAACAATGTGTGTTGGAGAGGATGTGGAGAAAGGGGAGCTCTCTTATACTGTTGGTTGAAATGCAATTTGGTGCAGCCAGTTTGGAGAACAGTGTGGAGATTCCTTAAGAAATTAAAAATAGAGATTGCCTATGACCCTGCAATTGCACTACTGGGTATTTACCCCAAAGATACAGATGTCGTGAAAAGAAGGGCCGTCTGTACCCCAATATTCATAGCAGCAATGGCCATGGTCACCAAACTGTGGAAAGAACCCACATGCCCTTCAGTGGATGAATGGATAAGGAAGATGTGGTCCATATATACTATGGAGTATTGTGCCTCCATCAGAAAGGATGAATACCCAACTTTTGTAGCAACATGGACGGGACTGGAAGAGATTATGCTGAGTGAAATAAGTCAAGCAGAGAGAGTCAATTATCATATGGTTTCACTTATTTATGGAGCATAAGAAATAACATGGAGGACATGGGGAGATGGAGAGGAGAAGGGAGTTGAGGGAAATTGGAGGGGGAGATGAACTATGAGAGAGTGTGGACTCTAATAGTTAGAAACTAACTGAGAGTTTTGAAGAGGTGGAGGGTGGGAGGTTGGGTGAGCCTGGTGATGGGTATTATGGACGGCACATATTGCATGGAGCACTTGGTGTGGTGCATAAACAATGAATTCTGTTACACTGAAAAGAAATTTGTAAAAATAAATAAATAAATGCCAAAAAAAGAAAACTAATAATCACATCAAAAAATGGGCAGAAGACATGAACACTTCTTCAAAGAAGACACACAAATGGCTAACAGACACATGAAAAAATGTTCATCATCACTAGCCATCATGGAAATTCAAATAAAAACCACATTGAGGGGGTGTCTGGGTGGCTCAGTGGGTTAAAGCCTCTGCCTTCGGCTCAGGTCACGATCCCAGGGTTCTGGGATTGAGCCCCACATTGGGCTCTCTGTTCCGTGGGGAGCCTGCTTCTTCCTCTCTCTCAGCCTGCCTCTCTGCCTACTTGTGATCTCTGTCTGTCAAATAAATAAATGAAATCTTAAAAAAAAAAAAAACCCACATTCAGATTACACCAGTCAGAATGGCCAAAATTAACAAGAGAAGAAACAACAAGTGTTGGAGAGAATGTGGAGAAACAGGAACCCTCTTACACTGTTGGTGTAAATGCAAGTTGGTGCAGCCACTTTGGAAAATAGTGTGGAGCTTCCTTAAGAAATTAAAAATAGAGCTACACTATGACCCATCAATTGCATTACTGGGTATTTACCCCAAAGATACAGATGTAGTGAAAAGAAGGATGTTCATAGCAGCAATGGCCAGTTACCAAACTGTGGAAAGAGCCAAGATGCCCTTCAACAGACGAATAGATAAAGAAGACATGGTCCATATATATAATGGAATATTATGCCTCCATCAGAAAGGATGAATATGCAACTTTTGTATCAACATGGACAGGACTGGAGGAGATTATGCTGAGTGAAATAAGTCAAGCAGAGATAGTCAACTGTCATATGGTTTCACTTACTTGTGGAGCATAAGGAATAACATGGAGGACATTAGCAGAAGGAAAAGAAAAGTGAATTGGGGGAAATTAGAGGGGGAGATGAACCATGAGAGATTGTGGACTCTGAGAAACAAACTGAGGATTTTGGAGGGGAGGGGAGCGGGGAGTTAAGTGATCCTGGTGGTGGGTATTAAGGAGGGCACTTGCATGGAGCACTGGGTGTGGTGCATAAACAATGAATCTTGGAACACTGAAAAAATAAAAATTTTTTATAAAAGAAAAAAAAATTATTACAAGGCTACAGTGATCACAGCATATGGTATTGGTGCAAGATAGACATATAGGTCAATGTAATAGAAGAGTCCAGAAATAGATTTACTTAAGTCTTTTTGACTCTTGACAAAGTTCTCAAGGTGATACAGAAGGCATGATCTTTTAAACAAATGGTGCTAGATGAACTGGATAGCTAATAAATAAATAACCCAATAAAGCTAAAGAAGAAAACCTAACTAGAAAAAAAAAAGGTACCTTAACCCTTATCTCATACCATACCCCAAAACTTATTTAGAATGGATCATAACCTAAAGGAAAATGTTTAAACTATAAACTTTAATTAGAAAAAAAATAGGGAAAAAAATCCAAGCTATCTTGGATTTTGCAAAGATTTCTTAAATAGGACAGAAGAGAAGCACAAATACAAAAGAAACAAAATCAACAAATTGGGATCCATCAATCTGAAGTGCCTTTACAAGACAATATTATGAAATCCATAATGGAAGCCACTGTATGGGAGAAAATATATGTAAAACATATATTCTAGAAAGGACTTGTGAATAGATTATATAAAGAACGCTTTACAACTTAACTGTAATAATGAAAACAAGCTACTTCATCAGAGAATATAGACACATGGCAAGTAAGCTCCCAGAAAGATGTTCAACATCATTAGTCATTAGGAAAATATAAATTAAAACCACATTAATATATACCAAAGTAGACCAACTAGTAATGATAGTAATGATTAAAATTACAAAGCCTGACCAAAGCCACTATTGACCATGACAGGAAGCAACCAGAACTCTCCTGCTGTTCTTGGGGATGTAAAATGGCACAACCACTTTGGAGGATAGTTTGACAGTCTTTAAAATTTAAGAATATAGATACCCTATAACCAGTCATTATTCCATTCCTAGGTATTTACCCAAGAGAAACGGAAACATGTGCTTCCATAAAGACCTATAAATTAATGTTTATAGAGGCTTCATTTGTAATAACCAAAAACTAGAAATAAATAAAATGTCCATCCAACTGGGGTATATCCATATATCCAATAGAATACTACCATTAATAAGAAGGAATAAACTACTGATATACACAAAAACACAGATGAATCTCAAAATAATTATGCTGATCAAAAGAAGACAAAAAGTCAAGATTACAGGCTGTATGAGTCTACTCACAAAATTTTCAAAATGCACACATTACACCACCACAAGCAATCCTTACTGCCTCTTGTAAGGATAAATTGGCAATATGTATAAAAATTCAAATGCACCCAGTCTTTAACCTGGAAATTCTACAGCTAGAAGTTTACTTTAGAAATATGTGTAAAAATAGTATACAAACAACCAGATTTAAAAATGGGGAAAGGCGGGGCACCTGGGTGGCTCAGTGGGTTAAAGCCTCTGCCTTCAGCTCAGGTCATGATCCCAGGGCTCTGGGATCGAGCCCCGCATCGGGCTCTCTGCTCAGCGGGGAGCCTGCTTCCTCCTCTCTCTCTGCCTGCCTCTCTGCCTACTTCTGATCTCTGTCTGTCAAAAAAAAAAAATATATATATATATATATAAAAATACATACATACATACATTCTGTCAACATTCTTAAAAAAAATGGGCAAAGTCCTTGAATAGATACTTATCCAAAAAAGTTATACAGATGGCTAATTAGTACATGTAAAGATGCTCCACATCAAGAATCATTAGGGAATGCAAATCAAAACAACAATAAGGTACCATTTCATTTCCATTAGGATGGCTATAATTTTTAAAAAAAAGCAAAAATAAAACATAAAGCAGAAAACAGTGTCGACAAGGATATAGAGAAACTGGAACCTTGTGCATGGCTGGTGCAAAGATAAAATAATACAGTCACTGTGGAAAATAGCAAGACAATTCCTCAAAGGTCTAAATATGGAATTACTGAGTGACCTAGTAACTTCACTTCTAGGTATTCCCCAAAAGAATGGAAAAAAGGCACTCAGACAGATGTTTGTACAGCCATGTTCCCAGTAGCAATAGTCACAATAGCCAAGAGATAGAAACAACACAAGTGTTCATCGATGGATGAATGAATAAACAAAATATGCTAAAAACATACAATGAAATATTATTGAGCCTTAAAAAGGAAGGAAACTGGGACCTCTGGTACAACATGAATGAGCCTTGAGGACATTATGTTAAGTGAAATAAACCAAATACCATATGATTCCAATTATGAGGTACCTAAAGTAGTTAAATTCATAGAGACAGAAAGTAGAATGGTGGTTGGCAGAGGGTAGGAGGAGGGGAGGGCTGGAGTGGGGAATGGGAAACGTTTAATGGGTACAGAGGTTCAGTTTTGCAAGATGAAAAAATTCTGGAAATGGCTGGTGATGATGTTTGCACAAACATGTGCTTACTGCCCCTGAACTACACACTTAAAAATGGTTAAAATGGTCAATTTTATTTATATATTTTATATATATATAGTATTTATAATATATATATAATATAGTATATATTATATATATATAATATAATAAAATATATATTTTATATATATATAGTAATAAATATTTTATCACAAGAAAGGGAAAAAAATACTAGTGTAAGATATTCTCTGCAACGCTGTGTGTAATAACAAAGGACCACAAATAACGTAACCGCCTGTGAATTTGGGGTTGGTAAAAAATTACAGCGCATTAAAGAAAATGCAGCCATTAAAAATAATTAGATGGCTTTCTGTGTATTGATAGAAAATGATCTCCAAACCTTATTTGTAAATTTGTAAAATGAAAAAAAAAAAAAAAAAAACCAAACAAGCAACCCCGTAACAATAAGAAAACAGCGTGTGCTCTCAACTGTATTAATAAAAAAGGGGGTTGGGGTTACAGATGCACACCGAACACACGCACGGTTGCATATGCAATTCTGCAGTTCTAGAAGACTATATAAGGAGCTGGCACCACCAGTTACCCCTGGCAAGGGGGGAAGAAACAGCTTTTCATTCTCGGAATTTTTACCATGATCATTCACAGGTTTTGTTTTGTTAGTTTGTTTCAAAAAAAGTTATTTAAACAAAAAATCCTCACTTGCACACTAGATTTCATCCTTTCGCAGATCCTGGGAACCCCTCCCCCACACCTAGCTCCTCCCTCTAGTAGCTTTCCCTGTTTGCTCTGCCCCCGCCTCCTCCTGGGTGCGCTGCTAAGCGTCCTGACCCGCTGCCCACCCTCCGCAGCTTCTGCTCAGATCTGCTGCCTTCTCCAGAGAAGCGTTTCTCTTCGTCCTCTGACGCATACACCTGCCCGGACGGTGGTGATGGCCGCTGGGTCCGTTTCCCCGCCTGCCAGTCGCTTCTCAGTCTTGCGCAGTCTGGCCTCTGCCCTCTTGGTCCCCAGTCCGCTGTCTCTCCAAGGCCCCGGCCACCGCTGCCTTCCCGCCAGACCCGAAGGCTTTACTCAGGCCTTCTTTTCCTCACTGACTTCTGGGCAACATTCAGAAACGACCACCTCTCCCTGTTTCTGAAAATCTGTCTTCTAGCCTCACTGGACTGTGTGCACCATGAGTCGGGAGCTGTTTGGGTTTTGGGTATCGTCATCACTGCCGTGTACCTTCAGCACCATCGTGATACTTTGCATACAGCAGGCACTCAATAAATAGTCGCTAAGGAACCAAGCCCCTCTCTCCCGCATCCCATTTCTCCACCTTCTTTGCTCGGCAGAACATCCCTACTGCGCATGTTCCTCAACGCTCAGGATGTGCCCGCCCTGCCCCCCACCCCGCCCCGCTCTGAGTCAGCGCATGCGCACACCTTTGCCAGGCAGCCCATTCCATCCTGCACCACGTGCTGCTCTCTCGGACTCTACTGCCCGTGCTCTGCAGGAGCCACTCCTTGCTTGCAGGGCTCTTCAGCAATTCAGAGTAAGGACGTGTCTGAATTTATCAGCTCTTCTAAACCAGTAACCTCTCCTCTTGGTAGGAATTTTTGACGGACAATTGCCGCCACTCCTCTCCCCAGTCAGTGAGTCTGACCTGCTCTGCCTATAAAAGTTGCTGGTTTTCTTCGCCGCCTTGGCCCCCTCCTGCTTTCCTGCAACCAGCCTCAGCTGCTCAGACCTACGTGCCCTGCCCAGACCTCCAACTGGCCTCTCTTTCTCCCATCTCTTACCCCGCCAGTCCACCCTGTTCATGGCCATAGGGTTCATATTTTTGAGAAACTCCTTATCAACCACAACTAAAAATTAAGCTGCTCACTTTAAAATGGTTAATTTTATGTGATGTGAATTTCACGTCAATTAAAAAAATTCCAATTACTGAACTGCTTTTAATATCTTATCGGTCCCCTCATTGATTAATGAGTTAAATAAGATCTTCAACACACATTTATTTTTAAAAATTAAGCTATTTCATCCTCGTGTAACCTGCTTGAGAACCATAAATGGTTCCCCACTGCCCTCATGAAAAATGTCCGTATGAAGTTGGGCTCAACATTGTGGGATGTCTATTAGAACTTTCTACAATGATGGAGTTGTCCTATAACATTACTGTCCAGTACAGCAGCCACTAGACATATGTGACTCTTGAGCATTAGCAATGTGACTAGACAAGCAAAGAACTAACATTTTAATGGACTTAATTTAATGTGGACTTAAATGTAAATAGCCACATCTGCCTACTGACTACCACAGTGGACAGCACAGTCCTACAATTTGCTGGGCACTGACATTTCTTTCCATTTCTATTACTTGTCCTCAGTGTGAAGTCCTTTTTCTAGCCAGGCTGGCGGTCTCTTCCAAGTGGGTCTTATCACTGAAGATTTCCATTATCTGCTTATCCCTTTCCTCTGAGTGCCCTTCCCACTCCCCTCTATGTATCCAACCTACCCCGCACTCCAGGTCCACTCCTTACCCCACGCCCTCCTGTTTTTTACTCTCCGGTCAACAGTGCTTTCCCCCTCGCTCAGGTTTTAGAAAATGTCACCTGGATTGCTTACTCTGCTGCTCAGGAAAACTCTGCTCTTGCAGAAATGGTGCCTTCTGTGTTTCTCCAGATTTATTTCTCTTGGTTGTGAGCTTTTGGTCAAGAACCCTTTGTACCATTCCCTTTCCTCCTGCTCCGGTTCTTTCCATGTCTTGTCTCTGATCAGAGCATGGTTCAGAACAGCTGCAGAGCAAACAGGTGGCCACAGGAGCCCACGTGCTCACTCCTCAACTCACACCAGCCACTAGGATGTGTGAACGAGCGTGAAGTGTTAAGAGGAGAAGGGGAAGGCTTCCCTGGGCTTCGATACTGAGGAGGAAAAATGTGGAATAGTGCCACTCATAGTCTTCATGTTTTTGTCCAACGAGAAATGTCCTTTTCAGCTTAAACTCTTAAAGTTGTTCCATATGCTCCACCAATCATGGCATTGGGCAGGATATAAAAATCTACAAACCCACCCTAAGGTAAATTTGTGCATCAAGCCTGGAGAGGGAGAAGCCGTGCCTGGGGTAATGAGACATGCAGACGTTTTGGAGGAAAACACCGTCTTTTGTGCAATGGAACTGGTGAAGTCTGTGCTTAAATTTGAGCAAGTCCCAAAACTGAGGCTGAAAGATCTTAGGACAATGAGGTAAACTCTGCGTGCCAGGTGGGAGAATGTAGGGACAGAGGGGTATACACACCAGGTCTGAGAATGGGGATGGTGTCTTGGCAAGCCATCATGACATCTTTTCTCTTTGTAACCATTTCTGTTAAAATGTTGCTAGTTCTTTAGTGAAAAGAACTCAAAATTAACCAGAAGCTCAGGAAGTATTACTACCACTACTGTTCCCACTGAGGTAAGCACTACTTCTACTTACTAATCACAAGGACAAGGAGCAGGAGGAGGAGACACATTGAGATCCGCAGATGTCGTAAATATCCTAGCTGACCATGGTAGTGTAGAGTATTTCCTCCACACCATGCTTTTACTTGTTCCCAACTAATTTGTTGGCTGTCTGTACAGCGTCCCCAGTGAAAGAACATTTCGACATGCTGTTAGAGATAAGAATGTGAACTGAGCAGTCCCTGCCTGACTTTGCAGTCAAAGGTATAGTGCCCGGATCAGATAAAAGCATAAAAGCAGTCAATTCCCCTACAAAACTGGGTCTTAACAAAGCTTATTTCTCTGCGAATAAGTGTACTCCCAGGCTTAGAAGCAAGCAGTCCTGGAGGCTAACGGGTCATTCTCACAGCCAGAGATGGAGGAAAAGGGTATAACTATCCCCACCCTGTACGACTATTAGGGAGATTAGAGAAAATGCACATGGCTGTTTGGCACAGAGTAAAAGCTTAATAAATGGTGGAAACAATGAAGATTATAGGGACGTGGTGATGGAATGGCAAGGACCTCCATGTTCTCTGTCCCTGTGGATGTGGGCTCTGGTTTTGAAGGGTTTCTCCAAGCCTGCCTCATGGACATGGGACTACAGTGCTGGGAGCAGGTACCAAGCTATGGAAAGGAGAATTCAGAGAGAGGGGGGATCTGTCCCAACCCTCCTCTCAGCCTCGGGCTGCAGGCAGGTGCTGTTGCAGATGGAGACGCCAAGGCCGGGTCAAGCTGCAATGCCATTATAGGCCACACAGCTGAATGGAAAATCCATTCAAAGAAACACAGACGAAATGTAAGTACTGTGAAAAATATGACCCCTGGGGCAGGTTCCTGTTTGAGGAACACACACACACACACACACACACAGTCACACGCGCACACACATAAACACACCTGTATGCTGGTTGTATCATAATGATTAATCCCAACGCTCCTGTCGCCTTCCCCCCACAAAAGAAATTCATTTCCTCCAGCTTGGTTAGCGATTTTTGAAGAGGACAGTGTGACAAAGAGACTGTGTGATCTGAACTGAAGTGATCAGAAACGTGGTATGGGCAGAAAACGTGTGAGACCGAAAGGAGGAATGCCATGCCTCGGCCGAATGTGCCGGCTGGAACTTTCCATGCAGACAACTAACAGAAAGCGACCGAGCTACCTGTAACCTGTTCCTTCTCGCCTTCATTCAGGTCTTGAGAATCATGACCTGCGACCAGGCTCACATCGTACCTGCTGGCGCTGCCTGTGGCAGAAACTCACGCAGACCCTTTTACATTTCCGCACAACCCGGAAGCCCTAGGGTTCCTGCCAGGCGTGTGCCAGGGACACCACTTAATCCTGTCAACTGCCCCGTGAGGTGGCGGCTCCTGCTGTTTTCGTCTTCCAGATGAGGCACACTCACTCAGAGTCTCAACCCTTTGCCCGAAGCCAGCAGCCCCTAAGTGACAAAGGCAGGATGGTTGGCAAGGAGGGCCCTGTGTGGCCTGCTATGCTGTGCAGCCCAAGGGCAGCATCTCCAGGGGCTGTTGCTATACGGACCAGGCCCTCTGCATCACCCTAAATGGATAGGCTGTCCTCTGACCACGCATCCCTGGTCTGCTGAGAAGCTGACTTAAGGAAGGAGGTACAGGGGAGAGAAAGGGAGTGTCCTGCCTCAGTTTCTCTGTTTTTGGAGATGCCAGTGCTCCCCAACCAGCTTATGGTTCCTCTGTGCTTGGTGACATGTGTGTAACACTTGCTGTGTCCTGCTGCCTCCTGGAACCTTTCCTTGCAATTCTAGTCCCCAGCCACCAGTGCCCTATTAATTTCTTCCTAGTAATTCTGTCCAGGGACACGGTTTCTACCTCCCACGTGGACTCGGCACAGTCCTCCTTCAACCGTCACGTGTCTCTTCCCAAACAGCCAGTAGCTACCGAGAGGGTGAAGTCTGCCAACTTAGACCTGTGTCGTCCCACATGGGAGCCACCAGAGAGAGATATGGGGCTGTTGAACCCTTGAAATGTGACATGTGCTGTCGGCATCGAATACATAGGATAGTGTAGCCTTCGTCCTAAAAAAAAAAGACCATAAAGTAGCTCTTTAGTAATTTTTTCATATTTATTCCACATTCAAAATAATATTCTAAATATCTTGAGCCAAATAAAATATATTATTAAACGTAATTTCACCTATTTCTTTTTCACTTTTTTTCATGTAGCTATTAAAATTTTTATACGGTTGATCTGTGGACAACCCGATTTGAATCTCCCTCATCCAGTACTGTCCAGGTATTTTCTCTTCCTTAGGATTTCTTAGCAACTTTTTCTTCCCTCTGGCTGGCTTGACTGTAAGAATACAGTATAAAAATACATAAAACATACAAAATATATGTTCATCAACTGTTTATGTTTTCAGTAAGGTTTCCCAAGCAGTAGTGGGTTATTAGTAGTTAAGTTTGGGGAGTGAAAAATTATACATAAATTTTCAACTGTTGGTGGGGGGGGGGTCGGTGCCCCTGACTCCTGCATCATTCAAGGCTCAACTGCAATTTCCTATGTGGTTTACATTACTTTTCAACTGGACAGCACTGACTTGTGCCACGGCATCTCCCCCGGCCCCCTACACGGTCCTAGCTCCCAGTCCAAGCCAGGCGAGCATCTGAAGATCTGACTTCCTTGTCACCGCTGCCACCCTTCCCCTGAGAACTCAGGGGCACAGCCTGCTCAGGTGACAGGCCCCTGGGGTCAGCGAGTTAACCCAAAGCCCCCTCCAGAGGCAGCTCCATGTACACTGGGCTAACGCACCCTGGGGCTTAGCTGTTTCCCGTCTCAGCATACAAGATCAGAGGTGAGTCAGGGACAGGGCAGCGTTGGGTTAAAAAACCCAGAAAAATCCAACAGAAAGCTCTTCTGAACTTTGCCTCCAAAGGAGTTTTGAATAATGAACAGGGGAAATAAAAACTCAATTTGCAAAAATAAAAAAAAAAGAGAGAGATAGAAATTAAACTAAATTGAAAAAAATAACTTCTTGGGGCCGACAAACAACAGAAGAGAATTTTCGAAAACATATTATTTTAGTTTCAGGGGTTTACCAGATAGATTGATTTGGTGATAAGGGGCTCTGAAAGCTATTTTCTCGGCTTCAGCAGAAGTTAACCACCTCCGAATGCCTCGGTATTTAGCTGTGCCGCTGACAGCAAACATGTCGGGAAAAAGCAAGATAAATGAATGAACATACTGGATCAGAGCCCCTAGCAATCTCTACAGCTCCATCCCGCATGGCCCTGATTAACACTGAGGCCAGTTTGGAAATCTCACATTGTTTTTCTGGGAGCAGGACAGCAGCCAAAGTTCAGTGACATGGAACCTGTTGTCAGTGGCCCCACAAACGAGCAGGAAAGTTTTAATTGGGTTTTTAGCCAGGCAGACAAAAGGGGAAGTGAGGCCTTTTTTTTTTTTTTCTTCTTCTTCTTCTTTTTTTTCTCATCTTCTCTTACAAGCTACTTCCAGCCCCCAGGTACCAACCCCCAAAACACACAGGCTCACAGTTGTCACTCATTTTTTGCCCTGGGTGGAAAACAAAGCAAAATCGTTTATTTATGTTCCTTACCATGAGACCTAGTAAATGACACACTTATAAACATTTGTTCTTGCAGGGAAAGAGAGAAACCTAATTTCTTTTGTGACATTTGTACAACCCCATCGCGTTTGGGTATTTTTCTGAGACAAGCAATAAAAGCTCCGTCTTCAAAGGCTGCTTTGTTCTTGCCTTTTCTTGAAATGAAGGTGCTCTCGAAAACATGTCTAGAAAACGCTCATGAATTGCAAGTGGTACTTGGGTTCCCGCTCCCCTCCGCGTGCCCAGCCTCCCAAGGTAAATTGCTAATTTCCAGTCCGACCCCGAACCCCTGACCTGTACTATCGCTCTTCTAGCAATCAGGAAGAGGGAAATGCTTTTTATTAAACACTGATCCAAGTGACAGGTTGGAAGGTCTTGACGGAAGTCCCTGGCTGTGGTCATTTGCTCTGCACAGCACGGTTGTTGCTGGGACCTCTGCCGTTACTTCTGAGAATGTATCAGAGCAAAATTCCCTCTGCTTCCTCCTCCATCAATCGACAAACCTGTATAGAGGGAGGCTGTACACCCTGCTTCCAGAAGAAGACACTGAACAAGCCTGCCATTTCTGAGGCAGGCAGGAAGCTGTGGGGAAGCTCCGAGGCGGGGACTCCAGGGTTGAACCTGAAAAGCAAGGGTTCCCAGCCTCAGCAGGTCCAAGGAAGGAGGACTCTTGGGATACGCCATGCTGCTGTGTGAAACACTCAAACGCCCCCTCCTCTGTTAGCCCAGGGGTGGGCTTTCATCTCTTGTGAGAATCAAAATACACTCAGTGAGCCATAAATTTGGACTCCAGCAAAAGGAAATAGTCACGTGTATAGTGTTTAGAGCCAGAGAGACCTGGGGTCAAATCCCAGCTCCTTCAATTACTGCCCACATGACCCTGGTCATTTATTAACCTCTTGGAGCCCGACTGCCCTCACCTGTAAAAGGAAAGTAACAGCACCTGTGATTATGACCCTGAAGCAGGGATATTCGACCGAATTCGGCTGAGAGCCGCCAGCGCAAGCCGCATATGTCACTCGAAATTTTCCAGCAGCAACTTACAAAGAGTAAAAGGAAAATAGGTAAAATTAACTCCCAATTTTAATTACATCATTGGTTGGGCCACCCTGAAGCTCAAAATTTTCCTGTGGTCTACTGCAAGAATTCTGTATAATGTCAGAATTCCTTTTCCAAACAGCTTCGTGTAGAATCCCAGTCTGTGACGGAACTGGGCCCTGAAGTGGGAGCCCTGTGCTCAGTTAGTGAGAAGTCTCCCGCAGGTCTGCCCCTCTCCGTGTTTTTAGCCACAGGGGCTCAACTGCTACTGGGGGTTTGGGTGGCGGGGGCGGGGGTGTAGGGGATTAGGTGCACAACAGACCCATGACACTTCCATCACGTTCCCTGAAAGCAGCTCTAGTCTATGACATTAGTGTCCTACGGCCACGGCAGTAAGAACCACAAACCAAGCATAAATTTACTCTCTCATTTCTGAGGCTGAAGTCTCAGGTCAAGGTGTCCCAGGGCCATGTTTGCTCAAAAGGCTCTAGAGGAGGACCTGCTCCAGGCTTCCCTCCTAGCTTCTGGTAGTTCCTTGGCTTTTGGTGACATGATAATCTTCACACAGCCTTGTCCTCGTGTGCATGTCTTTCTCTATATCCATATTTCCCATTATTATAGGACACCGGTCATACTGGATGAGGACTCACCCTAATAACCTTGTCTTAACTTCGTTACCTTCTATCTCCAAATTAGGTCAGTTCTGAATTGTTGTAGCTTATGAATCCCGCATATTCTTTTTGGGAGACACAATTCGATCAGAAGCATCTTTGCTTATGTCCCCCAAACCCAGATAACTCCCCTCCCCAATCCCTCTGCAGTTGGGAATTTCTTACAGCTCTGGCTTCAATCTCAATTGTCTCTATTTCCGAAGAGGTTCTTGTCTTTACATTTCTATAATTAAAGGCTTCAGTTGGGTGTTTTTCCCAAAGCAAAGAAATCATTTACCCCAAAGGAATTTTGACATCATCACTTCTTTCCAGATAATCAGCTTGGGTTTTGAAAAGGCAGGTTGGGTGTTCCCCATTGCTTCTTAGCTTCAGCCTAATAAGATTTCAAAAATGTTAGGGTCTTCTTTTCCACCTAGGTACTCTGCAACATTAATATAAATTTATTTCATAAGTCCAAATGATTAAACATTTGTGAATACAGTGAAGTCAGTCAATGAGAATAATGAGGCTGTTTTGACGAACATAAAACTTTGAAATCTGGGTTTATGGAAGAAAACGGCAATCTTCTATCAGCCCCAGCATGTAATTTACTTCTGTATTTGATTTAAGTTGCGTAAAATGGAGAAAATCTTGATTCATATCAGTAAAATTGACACCATTTGCAGCTTCATAGCACATGCTGCAATCTCAGAATAGTCTTCAATTAAACAGCTATGGTCAGAGTTTTATTCGGAGAACTGATCGGGTTAGCACAAGTTAACCCACTGGAGGTCGACAACGTGTTAAAATTTAGTGTAAACCAAATTTGTGTGTGCCGATGTAATTGTATTACTGTTTAAAATATGTAATTTGGAAAATTAAATTTAAATTATTTACAGAGCTCCCGGAGCACTTCTGTAATGCCCTGGGGCTCTGTGGAAGAACATGATTAGAAAATCTCTGACCTACTCAGCCAGGTCCAAGCTCACCTGCATTTCCCTTTCCCCTCCCAGCCTCATTTCCCTTTGCTCCCTCTATGAGCACTTCCAGCTTCAGGGGGCTGACTTCTCAGGGCCCCGAGGTAAGTGTTTTTCAGGTGTTCTGTGTACACTGCACTCCTGCTGGAATCTCAGCTCTCCCCTGATTATAGAGTCCTGCCCATTCTTCAAGTTCAGGTGCATCTGCTCACCTTCCATCTCCCATCACTTGTTGGGGCCAGGTACCCACTGCAATCTGCCGAGAACACTGAAGGTGAACAGATCACAGTGGTGTCCTCCCTCTGGTGCCCCTGGAAGCACGAGCCGGGGAGAAGGGCAAGGGCAGGCATGGCAACGCAGACAGGCTGCAGAGTAAGGAGGAAGGTCCAGCTACCGGGAGGGTCACGGAGCATCAAGGACCTAATTCAGGGGCCTTCAGCTCTCCTTGATCCTGCAGAATGGAAACTTCTGGTTGCTGCCAACTTTTCACTTTGCTGCTCATGAATTTATTCACAAGTTTCAGCTTTGTTTTATCCTCCTCCCCCCACCCCATGTTCTCCAGGGACAGACCTTCAAACACCTTTGCTTGCTTCTCAGTAACAAGCACAAGGGTAGGCCCATATATGTTCAGGAAATACTTGTTGGCTAATGTTGCTGATCAATAGGATAAACAAAAAGATCAGTGTTGGTGGCATCAGAGGAAGTGACCACTGTAGGCAGAAGGCATGGTGAGGGGGTGCCCAGAAGGTTCTACGGTATAGAACCGGAGGTCGCATTGGCCCTCCCACTGGGGCGTCTTATAGGGACATACCTGGTTGTGCTTTGAGCCCTGGCCCTAGTGATGGTGTAGCCCTGTTCAGGGACCTTTTGTTCTCTCACATTCTCTTGAACTCAAAAGTCAGATTTTGTACCTTCCCAACAGATGTGGCCGGCCGGCCCGGAGTCAGTGATGATTAACAGCAGCCTGATTCATAGCCCTTGACAATTTCTGTGGTGTAAATGCTCCCAGCACAGGTGGCTTCCAGCTACCACTGTGATGTCCCCAGACAGGTTCTTGGGAAGAGGGACACACTGTCAGCCCGTGTGAGCTGGTTCAAGCATAGTCCTGTTCGCCGTCGACCATGCATGTTAGAGCTTACATTTAAGACGGCTTCTATAATCAGACAGGACATTCTGTCTTTGATTAATTTCAAGTGCAGTCAAAAATAGAATATGCAAGAGCTTATTCACAGTATAAGACAGAGAGATTGTCTAATGCCTCCCTTCCTCTTGTCCGTTTTGATGAGTAAATAATGACAGACTAGTTTACAGATGAGACAGATCAAAACCAAGAACAAGATGCTGTGCTTTGCAGGACTCTGTCAAGGTCTTGGCTCCCAAGTGTCTCATTACATTTGAATTCCAGAAGCAAAGGCTCTTTTAAGATCCTGTATGATCCAGACCAGCTTGTACAGCATGCTGCTTATAATAATTTCAGGCTTTAGCCACATCCCAGCTCCACTCTCAGATTCCAAGCCAATAAATCAGCAGTGAGGCCCATGAATGAGCGCTGAAGTTGAAGAACAACTACTCTTTAGAAAGGCTTTGGGGACACCTGGGGGGCACAGTCAGTTGAGCGTCCAACTGTTGGTTTTGTCTCAGGTTGTGATCTCAGGGTCGTGGGACTGAGCCTCATTTTGGGCTCTGCACTCAGCGTGGAGTCTGCTTGAGATTCTCTCTCTCTCCCTCTGCTTGTTCCTCCTTCTCGTGCATGTTCTTTCTCTCAAATACATAGATAAATCAGGAAGGAAGGAAGAAAAAGAGAAAGAGAGAGAGGAAGGAAGGAAAGAAGGAAGGAAGGGAGGAAGAAAGGAAAGAAGGAGGGTGGGAGGGAGGGAGAGAGGGAGAAAGACAGGTTCTGGGGAGAGATAATGCAAGAATTCTGAGTCTGAGGAAACAGTGACAAACCAGATTCAGAATTTAAGACTTTTTTTTAAAGATTTTATTCATCTATTTGACAGACAGAGACCACAAGTAGGCGGGGGGGGGGGGGGATGCAGGCTCCCCACCGAGCAGAAAGGCTGACGCGGGGCTCGATCCCAGGACCCTGAGACCATGACCCGACCCGAAGGCAGAGGCTCAACCCACTGAGCCACCCAGGCACCCCCAGAATTTAAGATTTAATAGGGAGAAGTTATATTAAAACCTATGTGGGTTCCCCTTTCCCACCCACCCCACACCCACCCTTCTTCTATGCCTGACCCCACCTACTCTCACTACAGGATCCTCCCTTCCCAGGTGACAGCTGGGTCTACCTTTCCAAGGACCAGAGGGCTGGACTTGGCCTATGTGGCTCACTGGAGCTCCGGCCCAGGCCAGGGGTGGGAGCAGTAGATGTGCTCAGCTCTTTGGCCCTGCCTTCTTTTTGCCCTGGGAGTCAGAGAGAACAGGAAGCACACACGCCAGGTTCCCAGCAGTTTTCAGAGACACACGCCTTGGAAAGGAGGAGGCTCGTCAATACATGCCCACAGTTGGAGACGAAGCTCTCTCAGAAAGACATTTCCTCATCAGTGACGGTTGTTGCTTTGACGGGTGAGCCCGCCTCCAAACCCGAGATACTTACTCAGGCTTCTCTTTCCATCCCTGAGCCATCGTCCGCAGTGATTCTGAAATGCAGATGGTGGACATTATTGTTCTGTAGCCAGATATCCTCCTTAGACATCTTTTCCTGCCGGGAGGAAGAAACAGTCCTCCAAAGTACGTGCATTTCAAGCCCATCTGCGGGAATCCTCCCGACGGGCGTAGGGACTCCTAATATGTCACTGTCTTCACCACTGCATGGCCCAAACTCATGAATGGGATTCTTTGCTTACCTCCTGTAATTAATCTCTGTCTCATTGGGAGAAAACTCTAGCAGCAACAATGCGGTGTCTGCAGACACCGCACCTACTGGAAACTCGTGCACCGATCCATTGCCGCACGTGAACCCCCTCTGGCTTTGCAAACAAGACACCTGGGGGAGCGAACGAATGAGCCTGCGCATGGCAGCTGGTCCGTGAGCAATGGACCAGGGGCGTCTTGACAGTGTCCATGGAGTGGAAGCTCCTGGTTTGTGGAATCTGTGGAAGCAGAACCGATGGGGTGTAGGTGGGGTGTGGACGTGGGAAGGAGAAGAGGACTTTTCAGAAGGTGGATATTTATTCCCTGAGGCCAACACATGCAAACTACCTTGTGGGAGAAGGTTAAAACAGAGCCTTTAGAGAACATGTTCACGTCCTTAAAACTCCTCTGGATCTCCCGCCTTGGGCACCTGCTCTCCTCCTACCTCCGTACCAGTTCCTGCTCAGCCTTTATCTGAGGGCTCTTCTAATAGGGCACCTGTAGGACAGCCTTCCCCAAACCAGGTATACAAAAATGGTTCTGTACTGAGATCAGAGTGGAGACCCACAAGCTCCGTCAGCACTTACACACTCTGGGAGGATGGGTGGACTTCCAGACATGTATTCTATGTATTCTATGCCCCTCTGCCCCCAGCTGCAGATGACTGGTCCAAGAGAGTCATGCTAATTCTATTTCCCCTTGCTACTGACTGCTTCAGGATAGGTTTGCAGCCTAACCCCAGCCAACAAAATTTGAGGGAAAGAGAAACCATAGGAAGAGGCAGCTTCCTCCATTGGAGCAGATGCATCCAAGTCCCAGGTGAACCAAGTTGTCCCTGTTACAGAACCGATTCCCAAATACACATTTTCAGTTTCCATGTCTCTCCTGAGCTCCAGCCCCCTCTTTCCAGCTGCTTGGGGGAAATCCCAGCTTGGTGCCAACAGAAGAGCCATGGCTGGCATTCAGGAGCACCGTTGTCCCCAACCTTTCCAAAATCGTTTATCTAAAATTGTTCCACAAGACTCATGGTTGGATTCAATTTTTGTAACCAAACTGGACTGCCACCCCTGAGCCTTCGGCCCCTAGTTTTAGACAGAAGGAGCTAGCTGCTCTTCTGTCTGTCATCTCTGTTGCTTAATGTCATCACTATTCCTTCCATAGGGTTCTGCAATTCCTCCAAGAATGTTTCTTTCTTTCCAGGCTGGAAACCTGGTGTTCCCCTTCAATTCTTTTTTCCTTTATTCTCCCACATTCATCTCATGGAGGTTTCCAACCAGCACCCTTCCTCATAATCCCGTCATGCTCCTGTCCGTACCTGTGGGTTCTGCCTCCTCACATATAAGGAAGACAATTATAAAGCCCCAGATTAGGGGTGCTTTATGCAGTTTCTGTTTTCTGAAATTAGCTACTACATGGATACCACACAGTTTCTAAAGACACTGATTTGACCCTTTATGTCCCCTGTTCAGAAACATGAAAAGCTTTATTGCCTTTAGAATATTCCAGACTTTGTTTATGGATCTGCATGCTCTAGCATTGAATGAAAATCCCAGCGATGTAACTTACTATACATCCATCCTTTGATGCGTCCTCCGCAGAGCCTGTACTCAGTGGAATAATGTCCCTCCGAAGTCTGTTTTTACCAGAACCTTAGAATGTGACTTTATTTGGAAATAGGTTCTTTGTAGATATAATTAGTTAAGATGAAGTCATACTGGATTAGAGTGGGTCCCAATCCAATGACCGGTGTCCTTAGTGAGACACAGGATACATACCAAGAGAAGACAGTCATGTAAAGATGGGGCCAGAAACCGGAGCTGTGCTGCTCCAAGCCAAGGAACACCAAGGATTTCTGGCAACCACCAGAAGGTCAACTGGGCAAGGAAGGAGCCTTCCTTGGAGACTTCAGAGGGAGTATGACTTTGCTGATACCTTGATTTCAGCCTTCTAGCTTCCAGAACTGTGAGGCTAATGTTTTAGGCTACATTTCTGGTTTAAGCCAATCTGTGTGTGGCACTGTGTCACAGCAGCCTGAGAAAAACAACGGAGAGACTCTCCACAACCCCTTTGTGTGGTCCCATCCGCATGCTTTGGTCCATGTCTCTGGAAAGCCCTTCCCTCACCTCTCGTCCTTTGACATGTTTACATGTCTCAAGGTTCAACTAAAATATCACCACAGATAGTCGTACATGGCCAGGAATTTCTCCCTGTTTCCTCATGTATCCCTCGCATGATGGTTTTCCAGTTGTCCTTCCACAGACTGGGAGCCAGATGCTTCAGACTGGGTACTCTTCCACCGCCTGACAGGATAGGTGCATGGCCTGTGGCAGGATCCCAAATGTAGGAGAAAGACAAACAAATGAGTGTCTAATATGCTCCTTGATAAAGGTTGTGCTGGACTTCTTTTTGTGGAAAAGGGGAAGACAGGAATACAAGGCAGTAGAAACAAGGTAGGAAGGACTACGCCTATTTCTTCAATCTTCCAGGTGAACTTT
Organism: Mellivora capensis; assembly: GCA_004024625.1. Classification (NCBI taxonomy): domain Eukaryota; kingdom Metazoa; phylum Chordata; class Mammalia; order Carnivora; family Mustelidae; genus Mellivora; species Mellivora capensis. The sequence continues at coordinate 88,633 of PISX010004864.1, read as the reverse complement.
AAGATGTTTTCAGGGGCACCTGGGTGGCTCAGTACATTAAGCGTCTGATTCTTGATTTCAGTTCAGGTCATGATCTCAGGATCATGAGATCAAGCCCCTCATCAGGCTCTGTGGTCAGCAGGGAGTCTGCTTGAGATTCTCTCTCTGCCTCTACCCACCCCCGCCCCCGCTACATACTCTCTCTCTCTCAAAAAAAATTAATTTAAAAAAATATAATGTTTTCAAACACTTAAAAAGCATCCAGACAGACTTCCCAAGAATCCCAGTCTTTATACCATTCAATTCTCTTGATTAAATATTCTCAACAGCTTTATCAAGGTATAATTGACATATAACAAACTGTTGATGTTTAAAGTATACAATTTGATTTTAAGACGTTTGTATACACCCATGAAACCATGACCATAAACAAGATAATGAACATACATATCACCTTATGCCATTCTTAAAAAATTGTGATAAATTAAAGGTTTTCTTATGCCATTTTTTAAAAATTGTGATAAATTATGCCTCACATCAAGTTTACCATTTTAACCATTTTTACATTTACTGTTTAGCAGGATTATGTACATTCACAGTGTTGGGCAGATACCATCTCAATGAGTATCCAGAAATTTTTTGTCTTGAAAAACTGAATCGCTGTATCTATTCACAAATAACTTCCTACTTTCCACCTCCCCCAGATCCTGGCAACTACCATTCTATTTTCTGTTTCAAATCTGTTCCCACTCTAGGGACCTCATGTAAATGGAATCAGACAGCCTTTGTCCTTTAATGGCTGGCTTATTCCACTTGGTATAACGTCCTTGAGGTTCATCCATGTTGTAAGAGGTGTCAGAATCTCCTTCCTTTCTAAGGCTGCATCATAATCTATTTTATGTGTTTTCCACATGATATTGAATCCATATTTTAATTTGGGGATAATTGACATTTTAACAATATTGGATTTTCTTATCTCTTAACAAAATATCTCTCCCCGTTTATTTAGGATTTCTTTAGGATTTCACATGTCTTGCACATCTTTTTGTTAGTTTCATATTTTTGTTGCTATCATAAATGGTATTTTTGTTTCAATTCTCAATTGCTTGCTTCTAGTAATTAAAATGTAATTGACTTTTTATATTGATATTGCCCCCTGCGACCTTCCTATACTCACTTATTCTTGTAGGTTTTTGTTTGGGTAGATGTCTTTTGCAGACAATCATGATGACTGTGAATAAAGTTCTACTCCTTTATTTCCAATCTGGATACCCTTTCCTTGCATTATTGCACTTGCCGGGACCTGCCAGTATTGAATAGATGTGATGAGAGCAGACATCTTTGCTTTGTCCAGATGTTAGGCACAAACCAATCAATTGGCCATCATTTAGTATGATGTTAACTCTATGTTTTCCATAGATGCCTTTCTTTTCCAAGTTTGATTATATATTTTATGAGGAATAAATGCTGGATTTTGTCAAATATTTTTTTAATCTGTTGAGAAGATTATATAGCTGGGCTTATTTTTTCTTTTTATTTTGTTAATATGAATTGAACTGATTGGTTTTCAAATGTTAAACCAATCTTGTATTCCTAGTACAAGTCCCACTTGTTACGATACATGGTTGCTTTGATACATTGTTTAATTATATATGCTAAAATTTTGTTAAGAATTTTTACATATGTGTTCATGAGGGGTATTGGTCTGTAGTTTCACTGCAATGTCTTTGTCTAGGTTCAATACCAAAGTAATCCCAGTCTATAATGATTTGGGAAATAGTCCTTCCTCTTCTATTATCTGAAAGCATTTGGATAGAATTGATATCATTTTTCCTTAAATGTTTAGATACAATTCACCTATGAAACCATCTGGGTCTGGAGTTTTATTATTTGTTTGTTTTTTTAAGGGAAGGTTTTATAATAGTTTAAAATTTAAATAAACTCAATTTCTTTAAAGCTATAGAATTATTCAGGCTACCTATTTCTTCTTTTTTTAAAATTGTATTTTATTTAAATTCAATTAATTAACAAAGTGTATGATTAGTTTCAGAGGTAGGATTTAGGGATTCACCAGTTGCATATAACACCCAGTGCTCATTACATCAAGTGCCCTCCTTAACACCCATCACCTAGTTACCCCATCCCCCAACTCTCCTCCCCTCGGTTTGTTTCCTGTAGTTAAGAATCTCTTACGGTTTATCTCCCTCTCTGATTTTGTCTTATTTTTCTCTCCCTCCCCTATGATCCTCTGTTTTTTTTCTTAAATTTCACATATGAATGTGATCATATGATCACTGTCTTTCTCTGATTGACTTATTTTGCTTAGAATAATACCCTCTAGTTCTATCCACATTGTTGCAAATGGTAAGATTTCACTTTTTGATGGCTGAGTAATATTCCTGTGTGTGTGTGTGTGTGTGTGTGTGTGTGTGTGTGTGTGTATACATCTTCTTTATCCATTAATCTGTTTCTTCTTAAGTGAGCTTTTATAGCTTTCATCTTGCATGGAATTTGTTCGTTCATCCAAGATGTTCCATTTATTGACATAAATTTGTTCATGGTGTACCCTTATTATTGTTGTGATATTTATAGAATCACAGGTATGTGGTAAAGTCCTCTCTCTCATTCCCGATATTGATTTTGTGTGTGTGTGTGTGTGTGTCTTTCTCTCTCTTCCTGATTAGTTTAACCGAGATGTATTGATTTCAATGCTGTTCTCCTAGAAATAGATTTTGCTTTCCTTCTCTTTATTATTTGTTTCCTACTTCATTGATTTTCATTCTAATCTTTATTATTTTTTTCCTTTTGCTTATTTTTGGTTGATTGCTTTCCTTTTCTTAAGTTGGAAACAGAGCTCATTTATTTTTCTTTCTTCTTTTCTTTTATGGTGTTTAGTGCTAAAAATAACCCTATTAATACTGTGTTAGCTGCATTCCATGAATTTTGATATATCGTGTTTTCTTTCTCATTCAGTTCAAAGTATTTTCTAATTTCTCTTTTGATCTTTTCTTTGACCATATGATATATCAATGTGTATTATTTAGTTTTTAAATAGTTGGGCATTTTCCAGATATCTTTCTGTAATTGATGTCTAACTTAATTGCACTGTGGTTATAGAAATACTTGGTATGCCTTGAATACTTTTACATTTATTGAGACCATTTCATAACCAGAATATAATCTATCTTGGTAAATGTTCCATGCATACTTGAAAAGAACATGTACTTTTCTATTTTGGGGTAGAATGTTCTACAAATGCCAGTTAGGTCAGGTTGGGTGGTACTGTTGTTCGAGTCTCTTATATCCTGATTGATTTTCTTTTTTTCCTTTTTCTTTCAGTTATAGAGAGAGGGCTGATGACATCTCTGAATATAATTGTGGATGTGTATATTTCTCTCTGCAGTTCTTTGGGATGTAGGGAATGTGGAGGTTAGAAGGTTGAGTACTGCCCCAGTAAGAGTGGAAGATAAAAGACCATAGTTGACCATGACAGGGGAGGGCACTATGGGAGTGCGGGGTGCAATGAAGAACCCTATCACAGTGGCAAAGATAATGGTAATTTTTTTTTTTTTAAGAAAGAAAAATGCTCAGTTGGGTTAACTTCTGGGCCGAATGCTTTCCTACTGCTCTAACATGCTGGTTCCCAGGGTAAGATGTGCATCAGCATCACCCGAGGGCTTATTTACACAGACCCCTGGGCCCTGCCCACAGGGTTTCTGATTCTGTAGGCTTGCCACAAAGCCCAAGAATTTCTATTTCTAACAGGTTCCTAGGTTTGGGAAGCCCTGCTCTAATGCAGCACACTTTGCCTTCACTTTGGGCCTTACACCTGCTCACCCTTTGCCTTGAACCCTCACCTACCCCCACAGCCTTGCCGCCCAGCCCTGGTTAACGTTTCATCAGCTTCCCTGAATCTCCTCATCCCGATTAGTCACTTCCCCCAAAACCCTGTTCACCTCCATGTCACATTATGCAGAGATTGTCTGTAACCTGTCATCTTGTCCCCCTTCTGGACTCCTGGATCCCTGAAAGAAAGGCTCTGTCTGGCTTGTTCTCCACTGTCATTCCAGAGCAGAGTGCACACTCGAACATTCACGGCACGAGAAATGTCTAATTCCTTGAAGTCTGAGTGGTCACAAAAGCCTCACCTGGGCTCTCCATCAATTTTGTGAGCTTAATAGCAATTATAATGTTGACATTTAAGGTATCTGGAGACAGGACCAGAGTCTCCTGAAATCATGCCTTCCTTCTTGGGGGTTAAGATTTGGACAAGAGATACACGGAACCAGGTTGGGGTGTCGGGGGGAGGTGCATAGTGTCAAACACACCTCTGCTCTCTGGAATTTCTTTCCCAAATGCACTCACTATGAGTCACAGCACACTGTGGCTGCCTCTCAGAGGAGCTGTTTTTGTCTTTTCTTACCCCTCAGGGAAGTGTCTGCTTTGTGTTGGCAACACCTGCCAGTCTAAGATGGATGATCAAGGTCCCACCTTGATGGATAGCTGCCCCCCAACAAATTGGCGCATGATCTGCAGAGAGATCATCTTCAGGAGATGCGACAAATGGTGACAGATGAGCAAGGTGGGCTTCACTTCTGCTTCCAGAGACACCAGCTCTGATGAAACTTTCATGACGGTTGAAAACCAGTCCACCACAGGAGATCTCAAGGAAAGAAAACATCCAGTTCAAAGAGGAAAATTAATAACACTGTGCATTTGGATGACTTTGCACTTTGCCAAGATTGGTTCCACTCCATGCATATAATGACCAGTGAGATGGATAGGATAGGTAGTATTATTCCCATTTTCCCCCATGGGTAAACTAAGGCTAGAAGTCACGTGGTGCACCAGGGCGGAGCCTGGGTTCCAGCCTGTCATCTGTTTTCCCCTCCAGCGCTCCTTACACCCACTCCTGGGGACTGGGGTGGGGAAAACGCAGCTCTGTATTTTGCTAGAAAGCAGAGCGAATAAAAGCTGACTGGTAAGATAGGTTTGTTTGTACACATTCTTTATTCTCCGGGCTGATTTATGGGAGGAAAACGTCACGTGGGAAGGAATTGGGCTGGAGCTGAAAATTAAAAAGAAATGTGCTCTTTGTCATTTCAGGTACACCGCCTGCCACCGTCCCCAGCAAGCCCCAGGTGACCTGCGTGGGGAGCAGGCAGTCCCTGCCACTTGCCTCCGCTTCGGCAAGAATGGAGGCTTTATTCCTCCCTTGAAGGGCCTTACTAAAGCTGTTCACCCCCTCCATGACTGCAGGGCCCCGTGCATCGCTTTAGGGAACAAAGCTGGGGTCCATGTAGCAGCCTCAGGCCAATTAAGCCTAAAACAAATTCTCAGGCTGCCAGAGCACAGATTACACTTGAAGTGCCACGGGCCCGGACCTGCAGCAGAAAGCCTGCTGGACGCGCCCTAGTAATTGGGCTGGCTCACTGGTTCTGTGTCCCCGGCTCCCCTAATGACCAGCAGTGCCGGCTGTTTGTTTAGGAGCATTTAAAATGTGAAAGCACGAGAAAACGGCAGTCAGTGAGCCCACAGGCCAGGCTCCCCTGGAGGCCATTTGCTGGACACACACTCTGGATTTTTCCACTGGATTTTTCTATGAGGGGCACAAGTATGACAGTAGAGATGTAAAGGTCAGAGAAGCCAGAGTTATTAAAGCTAATTCCGAGATGTCCCCAGATGTGAAGAGTGGTCTCAGATCAGGTGCGCGAAAAAAAAAATCATGGATTTTTCATCAAGAAAACACAAGCTCAGCAGGGAAGAGGAAACAATTATTCATAAAACCCACAGGTTGCAAATACATGACCTCTCATCCCATTGGAGAGAGATTCCAAATGGCTAATAGCTTCAGGGTGATTAACTTGGGTTAGATTAACTTTGTGTTATAAATGGATCAAATCCACATAGTTTAGAGGTTACAGAATTGTTCTCTCCCACCAATATATTTTCATAAGCAGCAGGAATAAGAAAATGAGACTTAAGACAACTTCATTTGTTGGATTCCACCGACATTTTCTGAGTGCCTACTATGTGTTGATGAGGAATCCGGCCACCTCTGGGAAGAGGCACGGTCTGGAGTGTTATGGACTCAAACCGGAGACCTGCCCTGACCAAGCATCTGGAGGCAGAAGGACCCTGATGGTCATCATTTTCACCAATTCGTCTCAACCAAAGGACACATATCAAAAGACACAGGCTCGGGCACCTGGGTGGCTCAGTCGGTTAAGCGCTTGCCTTCGACTCAGGTCATGATCCCAGGGTCCTAGGATTGAGCCCCACAGCGGGCTCCCTGCTCAGCAAGGCGTCTGCTTCTCCCGCTCTCTCTGCCTGTCATTCCCCCTTCTGTGCTCCCACTCTCTGTCAAATAAATAAATAAAATCTTCAGGATACACAGGCTACTCCTCTTTCTGAGCCTCTCAAGTCTGAGGTGGGGACCAGGCAGGTAAAGCTTTAAAAGCCTCCCAGGTGAATCTGCCAGACAATAATCTTGTCTAATTCTCTCATCATCCCGATGTGTACACTGAAGCCCAGACTCAGGAGGGACATGACTAAGGGGGGGAAGTGTAGATTTCAAGGCTCCCCTCTCCCCACCAACACTCTTTCCAGCCTATGAACACTCAACAACATAAGGCAGACTCATAGCCAGGGAGAATTCCAACTGAGCAGTCCAGGGAAAGCTTCTTGGCAGAGGTCAGATCTGAGCTTAGCCTTGACGCATGGGCAGTGGTATTAACAAGGCTCTTATTACCAGGAACACCTGCCCATCCAGCCCTTGGTCCTGCTGAATTCCTGCCAACACCTCTGCTTATGGGCAGCTCTCCTCCCTCCTGCTCTGGTGAGAGAGGGCGTATCGTTTTAATATAGCAGCAACTTCTGGAAGAGAAAGAACAACCACTTAATTGGAAAATGGGCAAAATACATAACCAGACAGTTCCATAAAAAGAAATACAAATGAACTTTATGTCAATGAAAAGATACTCAACCTCAGGCATGAAAGAGAGAGAAATTAAAATCATGCTAGAGATACCATGGGTTCCCTGGGAGACCAGTGAAAACACAAAACCTTGAGAATAGTGGGAAACCTGTAGCAAAATGGGCATTTTTAATGGGAGTGCAAGAAGATACCAACCCTGTGTAGTACCATCTGGTAACATCTACCAAAATTACAAATGTAACGTAAGATTCAACAGTCCCACTTCTGGGTCGATATCCTTCCTTTACTCTCACGCATACCCAAATTCACATAGATACAGTCAAGCTGAGTCAAGGAAGCTTGTTTGTAGTCATGAAAGGCTGGAAATGGCTGAAGAGTACATCCATAGGGAATAACTAAGCAAAGGTCCATACACACAGTGGTTCCACCACACACTAGCATAAAATCAAGAACTTGCACTGACACGGAGACATCTCCAGGATACATTTTAAGAAGAAAAAGCAAACCATGCATTGTATGCAACAATGTATAAGGTATGCTACATTTTGAGTAAAAAAGGAGGAAAAGAAGATATTTGCATTTGATCGGATTTGTATGAAGAAGGAGTGCATGAATTCTCAATTAATTAATAAAAGTGCACGTGGATGTGGCAGGTGAGAGGTGATAGACGAGAATGGGTGTGAGCAAAATTTGTCTATGTGTCCTTCTTTGAATGTTTTTGATTTAAAAAAAAAAGACTTTGTTTTAAGTTCACAGGGAATTGAGAGGAAGGTATCAAGATTTTCCATTTACCCCCGGCCCCCCACACCCTTGGCCTCCCCACCAATATCCCCAACCAGCGTGGAACACGTGTTACAATCCATGAACCTACATGAACACATCACCATCACTCAGAGTCCATCGTTTAACTCAGGGTTCATTCTAGAGGTGTTTGGGTTTGGACAAACGTTATAATGACACGTGTCCACCATCAGAGTATCAGAGTGGTTTCAATGCCCAAAAAGCCTTCTGTGCTCTGCCCATCCATCCCTGTCCACTCCAACCCCAGCAACCATGGATCCTTTTACAGTCTTTACAGCGTAGCCTTTTCCAGAATGTCTCAGAGTTGCAATCACATACTATTTAGCTTTTTCAGGTTGACTTTTTTCAGCTAATAATCTGCATTTAAGATCCATTCGTGTCTTTTCATGGCTTGATGGCTCATTTCTTTTGAGTGCCGACGAATAACCCACTGTCTGGACGGACCACAGTGCCTTTGTCCATTCACCCACCAACGGACATCGTCACTGCTCCTAAGTTTTGGCAATTATGAATAAAGCTGCTGTACATGTGTGTGTGTGTGCAGGTTTTTGTGTGGACTTAAGTTTTCCTTTTGATTTTTAAATGATGTGAATATATTACTTTATCGAAAAGATGAAATTTTATTTTAAAAAGCTCTTTCTCATGTTCAGTACAAACAGACTCCTGTGCCCTGTCATTTCCGTACCAGCCCCAACTCTGGACCCAAGCACCATGTAAAATTGGCCTTCGAAACCTTGGGGGCAGAGGTTGGGGCAGTCCTGTCAGTCCTTTTTGGAAGTCTTCGCCCTCCCCAACTCCAGGAAAGAGGGCCCTCTCTTTGCCCGCCGTGTGTGCGCAGGGAAACATCAAGGTTCATGTCCACTCACCTTCGTAGTTCTGAGACCGCTTTGGGACTGATACGTCCTAATAGTCATTAAAGAGCCATCCTGAGAGCCAACATTTAGGGAACACTCGTGGCGCCCCCTCTTATTACCTTTGCTGCAGTCCTGTGATGTAACATTATGGGCAACCCCCATTTTAGAAGAGCCAACCGAGCCTAGAGAGATTAATAATTTGTCCAAGGATACAGAGCCAGCTCAGCCTGGAGTTGGGGTTCTTGGTTGCTGTCCCTGTGCTCACCCAGTAACTTATGACCAGCTTGCCTGGAAATGAGGAGTAGTGAGAAAAAGTAGTAGCAGGCAGCACAAGCAGGGAGCCGTCGTTTACCCGTCTCCGCAGAAACCAGCAACATGGGTTTTTTTTTCATATATTCCTTGGAACAGACCTGAGCGGTAGGCATTGTCTCCTTTGTACAAAGGGGGAAACTGAGGCTCAGAGAGGTTAAGAAACATCCCTATGGTCACAGGCTAGTGAGAGCGGAAATGGAATTTCAGCTGCGGGATGACTCCAGCGCTCCCAGGTTCCTAACCCAGTCTGACCCAGTACGTCCCATTCCAGGGTTTCTGAGGCCTATTTCTTACTCCAGCTCACCATTACGACAATGGGATTCGGGGCATTCTGGAAGTGGCATCCACAGCCCCTGTCTGTGTCCCAGACCCCGCACCTAGTGAATCCTCAGTCACCGGTGGGCATTCCAGCCTCCTTACCCCTGCTTGCTGCCTTTTTATTGTCCCTTTTCCCCCTACTTCACTGACAGCGAGGGAGAGAAGGAAGACACCACTTCCAGCGACTTGCCGTGGCTGGGGCAGGAGAAGGGCTGGGGGCAGGGGTTGCCGCTCCTCTGTGAACTTCATCTCCCCTGAATGTGGTGGGAGCAGTGGGGCTGCCCCCTTGCCCGGGGAACCCTGGGACAGAACTCGGGCTCTAGACACTGCAGATGGCCTGGGCCTCCACAGCTGCTGAATGCAACACACGGTGCCCTCCTTTGTTGTATAAACTACACTTGACGTTCAAATGCCTTGTAATGAGAATGCCTGGGCCCCGGGCAGCGATTGTGCAGGCGAGGGGGCGCTTTACTTCTTTCTCTTCCCATTTACCGCAGATGTTCTAAATCCCTCTGGACACACAAAGACTGAAAACCAGAAGGGGGATAATGCACATCTTCCCCCAGCTCAGGGACTGTCAAACCTGGAGACACAGAGCAGGCTCCAGGCTCACGAGAGCAGAAAGAACCTGGGGACAGAGTCTGCTTTAAGAAACCAAACTCAAGAAAAAGCCTGAGTCGAGTAAAAACTGCATTTGTTAGGAGAATTCACAGGGAAAGGAAAAAAAAAAAAAGTCTTTACAGGAATAAACATGATTTTTTATTAAAACTCAAAAAACTTGCCAAGTGTGGGGAGCTTGCTGTCTGATTGTTGTCCAAGGGGAATTTGAAAATCTAGGGGAAAATAATGCACCGAGGAAAAAGTGCTGGGTCAGGGAAACGCAGTGCAGAAACAGCAGAGGCCTGGGAGGCCGCTCATTACCGATGCAGGAGATGGAAGATCTTAGGGCTCAGAATATCATCTGTGAAGCTCTAGGGGGAAACTTCAGATGGAGGGAAAGATGCAAGGGATCCCTTCCTCAGCAAGCGCCTCTCCCCTCCATCCTGCAGGGCTCTGTCTGTGGCTCAGCAGCCAGCTGGGCAAGGGCTCCTTCCCCCCAGGGCTGGACGAGGGAAGAACAGCCCACACTGCCCATCGTGATGAGCTCTCTAGTCCTCCCATGTCCAGGACCTCACTGGCCCTGGTGCCCTCTCAGCTGAGGTCACACTCCATCCTGGCCCCTCGGTGATTTTGAGCAAGCCCCTGTTTCCTGGTCTGTCAGGCTGCTTCACAAGAAGTCTTTGCTAGACAGATAAGAAGAGAAAATGTGAAGGCCCCTGACCTAACACCTGCACATGCCAAGAACTCAGTGTCTGTCAAATCATTCTTTTGTTCGCCCTTTCATTCATTCATTCATTCATTCACTCGTTGTCAGTAACTTAACTGTCTTTATTTCTCCTCCAGAAATAAACTTTGATGGAGTATATCCTACATGGAGAGTTACCAGATGAGTTGATGAAATAGCAAATTAACCAAGTAGAAATGAAACAAGCCGTATACAAAACTCTTTCCACCAAAACACGACCAAAGGTCTCAGGCAATGGGTGAAGTTGCTTCAAGCATTGTGATTCTGTCCAGTCCTTTTGCAGTTTCGACCTGTGTGTCTGGAATAACCATCCAGTGCTGCCCAATGGAGCCCTGTGAGTTGCCATATGGTCGTGATGGGGGCAATGGGAAGATTTGCTGTATCACCCCCCGCTGGAGAGGAGAGAGCCCACATCCACGAAAGCCTCGTCCACGGACAGCCCACGTCTGCTGGCCACTCAGGTCTCTTCGAGCTGAGTTATCTCCTGGGACAAGCGTCAGGGGGAATGTGGACTCTCCCTCTCTCCCGGCTGCACCTGCTTAACTATTTGCTGGGTTTTGAACAGAGAGAGGGTGAAACAGATCGTATTACGAAAGGATCAGAGCCCTGTTAAGTAGCATCTTCAAATCCTTGTTTGCAGATCATTAAATACTTAGTCTGGGGTGAGATGGAGGTGTGTTTAACAACTGCTGATGAAGCCACAGTCAGACATTTTTTTTTTTTTAAGAAAATAAATCTTGAGAGGCGCCTGGGTGGCTCAGTGGGTTAAAGCCTCTGCCTTCGGCTCGGGTCATGATCCCGGGGTCCTGGGATCGAGCCCCGCATCGGGCTCTCTGCTCCGCGGGGAGCCTGCTTCCTCCTCTCTCTCCCTGCCTGCCTCTCTTGCCTACTTGTGATCTCTGTCAAGTAAATAAATAAAATCTTAAAATAAATAAATCTTGATATCGCAGTGACAAAATCCCTCACAAAGGGAGACGCAGACACTGAACGTTGTATTCTGTTGTTTGTTTCTATGGTTTGCTTTAGAGTGGACACCTCTAGGGCTCCGGGGTCCCCCAGCAGGTATCCTGGGGCTCGGGCTCTGGGGAGACCACGGCCAAATCCCCGCTTCATCCAGGGCTGGGGCATCCGCTTTTTTGCAACTACAGGTCCAATTTCTGAAACCTGACTTCCAGAAGGGCCTTTGGAAAGCCCTGGAGCTGGCGTGCGTTCGGAGCTGCTTCAGCCCAAGGGTTTCCAATTCCCTCTTCCCAGGGAGAAGGCACAGCCCGAGGAGCTTCCCAAATTGGCAGCATTTGGGACAGCATGATATTTAGTCTAACAGGCCTCCCTACTGACGACGAGGCAGTTTCTAGAAGTAGAGAAGATTCTGGCTGTCTCAGAAAGAGTTAAGAGTCTACTCCTGTAGGTTCTTCCCTCCCCTCCCCACCCTGCCCTGGTTCCATATTCTTTCACAACAAACAAGATCTTGAGAAGAACCACAAAGCTTTCCCTGCCACCCCCCTGAGCTGGCCCCAATCTCCTGACCCTCTCCCTGTCGGGGACAGAAGTGGCTCAATTGGGGCAAGGGAGCAGGGGACCAGAAGGCAGTTAGTCTGGAGAGGAGGACGTTGGGGTCCTCCTTCCCCGGCAGAACCAGGGGACAGTCCAGATCCCCAGACCCCACTGCCTGGCAACTCCCTGGCTGTAGATTCTGCCTGACCAGAAGCAAGTGGGCCAAGGGCTCACACAAACCTGGAAAAGAACATGAAGCCCACCCACGGAGGCTGTGTATTTGGAACTTGCTACAGCAAGGGTCAGCAAGTCCCTGGCTTGGCAGAGATGCGAAGGCAGGCAGGGTGGGACAGTTTTGGAGTGGACGAGGCGGAAGCTTCGCGTGGGCCCTGCCCCGAGGCTGCAGGCCCAGAGGAGCTGCGGGCAGCTAACCAGAAGCGGGGCGTCCCATGTGATTGGTTAGGGGAGCATATCTGGCTTTCTTAGGGGGTCCTGAGTTAGAAGGAGGGCAGCACTAGAGGGAACTGTACTCACCGATCGGGACCGGACCACTGAGGCCAGGCTGTGGCCGAGGGGGTGGGTTGGGGCTCTTCGTCATCTCTGTCTGGCCACTGTTTGCAGATTCCGTCTCACAAACCAACACGCCCCTTCTGCATTGTTGGTGGGCATGTAAAATGGTCTGACCCCTCTGGAGAAGGCTTTGTCAGATTCTTACGAAGTTAAACATGCACATACCACGTGACTCAGCAACCCTGCTCCTAGGTTTTAGCCCCCAAATGAGAACTTAAGTGTACACAAAAACTTGATCACAAGTGAATAGAGCAGCTGTAATCAATCACATTCACCCCAAACTAAAAACCATCCAAATGGTCTCAAGCAGGAATGGATAAACAAACCGTGGTCTATCCACACAATAGAATGTTAGGCCGCGATCAAAGGGATTGAGCTATGATATTCGACACCATGAACGGATCCGACATACATTATGCTAAGCGAAAGAAGCCACATGCTAGTGATTCCATTTATATGACAGTCTGAAAAAGGCCCATCTATGAGGACAGAAAACAGATCGGTGGGTGCTAGGGAAGATGTGGGGAAGGGTTGAGTCCAAGGGGGCATGAGTGAATTCGGGGACATGACAGAAATACCCTGCATCTTGCCTGTGACCACAGGACTGCCTGCTTTTGCCAACACTCAAAGAACTTCAGGTTAAAAGGAATGGGTCTCACTGCAAATAGATTACACCAGAAAAATAGAAAAAATATAATGGGAAGTTATCACTGCTATGAAGGAAAACAAATCAGGATATGGGGAGAGAAAGAGGAGATGTGGGGGTGTGCTTTAGGGGGCAGTCAGGGAAGGTGGGAGTGGGGTGGCATGCGAGCAGAGACCGGATGGAGGAAGGGGGGCAGGTGCATCTATGAGGCAGATGGTTCCAGGCTGAGGGACACACGGGAGAGACCTGAGGCCCCAGCAGCAGGGAGCGTTTCAGGAACAGTTGGCTGGAGAGTGGGGCGGCAGTGGGGAGGGACATCAGAGCTGCTAAGTTGTCTGGGGAGCATCAGATGGCTTTGGGCCAGAGTGACGTGATGTCACTTAGACGTGCAAAGGTCCACCCCCGCCCCGGGGCATGGTGTGGAGAGGGGAGGCCAGCCCCCAGGAGAGCAGCAGGGCCGGCAGAGTTCTGGTCGGTGGCAGCGGAGGGCCTGGGGATGGCCAGAGTGGGGGCACCTGTGGTGACAGAGACAGGATTTGCTGTCAGTACCCCAGGGCACAGGGCGGTGGAGAGGCCTGGTGAGCTCTTGGGCCTCAAGAACCCAGCCTGTGGATCCCAGGCCCTGGCTTCTCCAGCCTCTGTCCCTTTAGAGGCACGAAGGAAGCTTCCACTCATTGTTCCTGGGCCCTACCTGGACCTGCTGCCTACCATTCTCTTCCAGGGGCGCCCAGCCCTGGGCCCACAGACCTTCCGCTGCCAGCTCTGCGTCTCCCTGTGCTCACTGCTGCACTTGTCCCCTCAGGGCCCTGCCCTGTCCTCTGTTCCTGTTCCTCTAGCCTGCATCCTTGTTGCAAACATTCCTTCCATTTCGAATGTCAGTGTCTCCTTAGTGCACTCCTGAAGCTACCTTCCAAGTCCTGTTCCATTCACACGGGCTGTCCCACATCTCCTTCCCCTGTAGGAAGCTCCCTCAGCAGCACCCAAGTTCAAGAGTTTGGAAATCCAGCCTTCCCCATCCTCATGTGCCTCTGTGCCTCAGGGGCAGCCCGCCCACCTTCCTCTTTCACTGAAAGGCTCCAGGGAGAGTTTAAGCTCCTAGGTACCTCTGGGGGACAGCCTGTCCCTTCCTGTCATTGTCGCACCATTGCCTGGGCTTGGGCTCACATCCCAGACCCCAGTGCTGGGCTCCTGATCTGATGCGTCCTCCATTCTTTCCTTTTCCGACCCTCCTCCACACTCTCAGGATAAGCTTGGCCACACTTTCAGCTACAGTCAGAGCCTTCCTTATGGACCTTGCAGGCCCCAACACTTGCGGGAGGAAGGTTTGTTCTTTATTAAGAAGCTTGTCACAGTCCCTCTTTCTGTCCCCAGAGTGACCATGATATTTATCATCCAAACTGGGATATTTCTGAGCAGAGGAGCTGCTACAAGAAGCCAGGCTTGGACAACGACCAGCGCTGGGATTCACAGGCATCTGATTCTGGCCTCATTGGCTGTCCCATCCACCCCACACCTCAGTCATGGCCCCCAGGGTGGGGGGCTCTGGCCTCAGGCCAGCCAATCCCCAGACCAGTCATGTGCCTGTGGGCCCTGCTGGTCCTTCGGTTTGAAAGGACTTTCTTTCTCCCCAGATAAACTTAACACTGCTTCTTCTTCAGACCTGAGTCTTCACTCATGTATCTGGAAAATTTGGCTGGACAGCTGCCGGGATGCCCTCCAGAACCCATCCTCTTCCCTCTGACTCTGCATTGATGGGAGCTCGGGCTCTGGACTCCCGCAGACAAGGCTGCAACCTTGAACAGTTCCTTAAGGTTTGACACCTCAGTTTTCACATCTATGATATGGGTGTAACATTGCCTTCCACCTCCAGGCTGTTGAAGGCACCCCCATGATGTAATGCATGTAAACCTGTGTCTGGTGAGCAGAAGAACTTTCTCTCAGTGCTTTATCACACTGTACTGCAGACATTACATCGTAAAAAGCTTAAAGCCTTGGTTTCCTCCTCTCTACAACTCTTGCTACAGTCCTGACCCTTTAGCAGGTGCCCAGCAGTCATCTGAACAATGGATGATGCTAGAGGAAGGGGACGATGACAGCATGCTTCCTGGCTGGCTGGTTTGGAGGCATTCAAGGGTCCAGTAGGATAATTAGCTGCACTTTCTCACGGGGGGTTGGGGGGAGCCAGAATCCCAGGAGGGTCCAGGAGAACTGGTAGCTTATCAGAAGCAGACATTTGCAGGGAAACCCCTCGGGCTCTTCTTCAGTTGCTTTGGGAGTGCTGTGAACTCATGTCCTTGGTCTTCAATAATTCAATATTTCCCCCATCTTTTGGTGCATCATACGTGTTTAAATCCCACCAAATGCCACACTTCATTGCTTTTCAGCAGCCTTTCCCAGTCAACTTGTTCTTGGCAGAAACCATGTGCTTTCCCACCCACCTGCTGCCCAGCACCCTCCCCCCAACTGTGCTCTAACAGGTGACAAGGGGCTCAGTAGATGAGGGCAGTCCAGAGCCCTTTCCTTACCCATATCCTGCGTCACGTGGACTGTAAGACCCCCTAATACAAGGGAGGCGAGAAAGGAAGAGCAGGCAGGACTCTTAAAAGAAGCAAAAGCTGTTTGCTATTTTGCTAAAGCTGGAACAAGGAGACTTCTTTTGTGGAGAATAAAAGCCTAAAAATCAATGACAGTGTTGTCTGAAGACTCAAGTTTCTTCTTATCTCAAGAAACAACAACAACCAAAACCCCACATAGGAATCAGTTAGTCCAGTCTTCCTCCATCAGATTTAGCTCAACGATGTCACTCGCATTGGCAGTCAAGCAGCGTAGGCTATTTATTTGAAGGATGCTTGGTGACCCATTTGCTTATTGATAGAGTTAAGCAGGCGTGTGTAACCATGTTTTGTTGGAAAAAAAAGAGGGTTCTATTATGTGAAAGAGAAGCTCTGTATAGGTTAAAAAGAGTTCTGCTAATATAAAAAAGAGAGAAAGTTGAACAAAATCAAGCACTGTCTAAGCTCTCAATCCATTCAGGAGAACCCAGAAAGTTATGTGAAAATGACGATCTGCAAAGAGGGGGGCATCTGTCTCTAACACTCAGAAGTGGAGAGACATGAACCAAAGGGCCTGGGGAGGGGCTCCAGAGAGATTTATCCCCATGTTTCATCCTGGATGCCTACTAACTTGAATTCCTGTGAGGACCACGAATAGCGTTGGAGCCTCAACCGTAGAGACAGCAAAGAGAAATGTTCGTCTGTGTGAAGGAAGAAGCCTGCTGGAGGAAACTCACTGGAGTCCTGAAACGGGTCAGACATTTTAGACAACAGTGAATTTCTGGTTGCTTAAAAAGCTTTTGGAAAACAAGTTACCCATGGACCAAGCTGTAAGTTGGTCCCTTTGAGATGTGAGTGAAGAATCTTTTAAGAAAATCTGTGTAAATTTTAATGGCAGTCATGTCACTGAGGGCAGCAAGCTCGCTCAGAAGAAAACCACTTAAAAAGCTGCCCTCTAATCTTGCTTTATCTTCTACCACTGGCCATCTAGAGCTTTCTGAGATTTCCTGTTTGGCCCCAGTGGTGGTGGTCGTAGTTACTGTGGCTACCATGTCAAGAACTGGGGCTTGCACAAAGCACTAGACTCCAGAGGACCAACAAGGCCATACCATGAAATGCTTTTCTGTGCCCTCCTGACACGGCACCTCTGCTGAGGTGACAAGACAATGCTGGGCCACCAACCATCAGCAAGATCACAGCTCTCTGAGGAGGGATCTCCAAAATAATGCAGACGTCCACCACCTTTCCCCAACCAGACTGCTTCCGTTCTGGTCCAAGCAACACTCATACCTGGGCCATCCACTAAGCCTTCTCCCGGGTTTCTTTGTGTTGATTCTTGACATCTTTGAGTCTGTTCTTAACACAGCAAGCCAGAGTAATTCCCTTAAAACATGCTTCACTACTGAAACTGACAGTGTACCTTATGATGTCACCTCAAAATATGGACATATGATCCCCACAGAACATCTGTGAGAACAGTCATAGAGTGGCACTATTTGGAAGAGTCTGACTGAGCCATGAGCAGCAGAATCGAGAAATGCATCATGGTCCGTCCGCACATTGACGCAGCAGAAAGAACTAAGCACCTACAACCACTCCTACACACAGATGAATCTCACCAAGAATTCTGAGCAGAAGAGGCCAGACACAAGAGAGAACACAGCTCATCATCCACTTAGAGAAAACTTGAAGCGATACCAAACTAGCCTATGGTGGTGAAGGTCAAGAAAGAAACTACCTTGGGTGAGGGGCAGAGTACCAACAGGAAGAAGCCATAAGGCAAGCTTGGGGGATGCTGGAATGTGATTTTCCATCTAGTTCTGGTTAAAGAGGATACTCGCTCTGAGAAATCTCATCAAGTGGCCCCCTTATGATTTCTGTGCTTTTATACACGTGTGCTACACTTCCATAAAGTATAAAACCTTTGAGATAATTGTGTCAGATTTAAATATAGACAGTGATGAAGATAATGTAAACTCCTGTAGCTAGCCAATAGCTGTAGAATATTTGATGCAAATTTTGACTTCTCTGGATCTGTGTATATGAAACAAGTACTTTTTAAATTAAAGGAGTGCAGGGTTGTAAAAGAAAATTGGCACTAATAGTCTTAGCTAGGAAGCAATGGGAAAGTTACTGAAATAAGAGGACTGAGAGCTATTCCCTCAAATAAGACGGAAGAGATAGAAGCAGGGAAGGAATGTGTTCTGTTTTGCAGAGGCATTAGTTCCAGCCAAGGAGATGCCCAATGAGGTGTTTCACCTGGTGGCCCCGTGCTAGGTGTGTCTCAGCTGATAGCCTTTATGTGAGCCAGTTTGGGTTAGATTAAAGTCGAGGACCTGTGCAGAAGTTCCCCTGGGTGGTCCTGAAATTACCTATAGCTCGTTATTATACTCAAATCTCCTCCTATGGGAGGACTTTTCCGCCATTTTTTGAGTGTATCTGTATGCATTAGCAGGTTGACACACTGGGCATGTGCAAATGAGCTAAACATGCCTATGGCAGCTCCCAGCCCATGCCCCACCTGGTACACCGAATAAGAGCTCCCTGTACTAACCCCATGGGAGAGAGTGCTTTGGGAGCTATCTTCCTGTCTCCTTACTTATGACAAACAATTAAAAGTTCTTTGGGTCGCATTCAATTAGATGCACCCCAAGCAGCAAACACTTTGATCTTGGTTATGATAATGCAATTTCTGCACAATTCTTTTCCCTTTATGTTTGGTATTTTTACTCTACCTGATACTTTAACAAAATTTTTAAAAAATATTTTTTTTATTTATTTGTCAGAGAGAGAGAGCGCACACAAGCAGGCTCCCCGCTAAGCAAGGAGCTTGATGTAGGGTTTGACCCAGGACCCTGGAAACATGACCTGGACCGAAGTCAGACACTCAATCCACTGAGCCACACAGATGTCCCTCTACCTGATACTTTTAATAGGAGTTTTTGAGGCCAACTGTTTTATAAGAGTTGATAAATATCACAGATAAGGTAGAAAGCAAATAACATTGAGTCACTGTTATGTTCAAGACCTTCCAACAGTTCCATGTCACTCAGAGTCAGAGTTAAAGTACCACTGGGCCCACTCAGCCTTGCCTGATGTGGCCTCTCCTACTCTCTTGCCTTATTCACTGGATTCCATATGAGCTGGCCTCCACCAGCAAGCGAGGCACATTGCTACTGCAGGGCCTTTGGGCTGGCTGCTCCTCTTTCTGGAACATTCTTTTTCCAGATTTAGACAGGCTTTGCTTCCTTACTTTTTTGATTTTTGCTTAAATGCCACCTTCCAAGGAACCAGCCTTCTCCACACACCTCCCCCTTTGTGTTCTTCGATAGCCCCTAGAACCTACTATTACTCTACATTATTCAGTTACTTATATTTATTATTTGTCTCCTCCTACTAGAATGTAAGCTCTATAAGTGAAGGGATTTTTATCTATTCTGCTCACTATTATATCCTCAGTGCCTAGAAAAGGACTTGGCACATAGTAGAAACTCAATGAACATGCCATGTATGAATGGGTGAAGGGATTAGTAGATATTCAGAATGCCTTAGAATAAATATGGTATGGAGCAAAACAGTAATTTATGTGACATCCTGGTCAACAGAACTGGGTTGTAGGAATTCCTCAAGCTAAGTTAGAATCAGATTGGCACTAAAGAAAGGCGAAAATGTGTATACCCCTGCATTTACCCTGATCT
This sequence comes from Mellivora capensis, assembly GCA_004024625.1. Taxonomy (NCBI): domain Eukaryota; kingdom Metazoa; phylum Chordata; class Mammalia; order Carnivora; family Mustelidae; genus Mellivora; species Mellivora capensis. The sequence goes on along the minus strand of PISX010004864.1, from coordinate 69,127 downwards.
CAGTCTTCTAGAGTTCTTATTTTGGGTACCTCAGTCACTCCATATTTCATGCAAAACAGTACTGGATTGCCCACTATGTGCCAGGCACTGTGCTGGGCACCAGATCACAGCTAACTGAGCACCTGGATGAAAGATGCTTGCAGACAGATGATGATAACTGTTACGGAAGATGATGCATTACTGGCATCATCTCATAACATCATCACTGAAACCTTTGGAGAGACCATTACCTCCCGATTTTATATCCTAATTTTACAAAGAGTTATAGAAGGTTAAGTGACCTCCCCCCTGTCACAGGGCTAGGAAGTGGCAGAATCAGTTTGAATCAGCCAGCGTGGGTCTGACTTGTCCTTCGCTGTGACCCCCTGCTCTCTGTGGGGAAAGGTGGCTTCAGCTGAGTTCTGCGAACCCCTCAAGGAGCTTTGGGGGAGATGACTGTGGACACAGCTAGATGCTGTGGTACAAAGTCAGATCCAGTCAAGGAGGCATACAGACCCCAAAACCAAAGTACTGGTCATGGGGATGTGGTCAGGAAATGCATTGGTGCAGGATTTTCAGGGGACCTCAAAAGACCAACAGCATTTCAGCAGGCAGGGCAGGAGTCAGGAGGAGTGGGTATAGAATCAAGGAAGAAAGAGCCTGGGCACACAGGACCCACATGGGGCAATCCCAGGTGAAAGCAACCCAAGAAACTTTCCTGACACCCACCCCGCAGCATGAGTGTGATCATAAAGGCTTTCCAGAATCTGCCATGGGTGTAAAATGGGCCTGGAGCATAGTAGCTATTCAATAAATGTCAGCTTTCCTTCTTGGGATGCCCCAGCGTGGGGGGATCAGAGAAGGACTCAGAAATGGAGTGTGAGCTTTCTCCCAAGCAGCCCTGGCTCTAATGAATGCTTTGGATGCATTGCATTCATTCGGGGCTATAGCCAGTTTCTCCTTGTCAGGTGCTATGGTCTGAGTATTTGTGTCCCCCTGAAATTCATATGTTGAAATCCTAACCCGAAAGGTGATGGTGTTAGGAAGTGGAGCTTTGGGGTGGTCATTAGGTCATGAGGGTGAAGCCCTTGTGGTTGGGATTAGTATTCTTATAAAAGACACGCCAGATAGCCAACTAGTCCCTTCTGTCATGTGAAGACACTGTAAAAAGATGACCATCTAGGAAGCAGACCTCCCCCCCCAAACACTAAATCCACTGGTTCCATGATCTTGGACTTACCAGCTTCCAGAACTGCAAGAAATAGATTTCTGTTGTTTCTAAGACACCCAGTTTATGGTATTTTGTTATAGCAACCAGAATGGAAGAAGACATTGGGGCTAAATCCACTTTAAAGCACATTAGAGAACCACAGCATGTAGGAACTGGGACCAGCCCCGGCAGCCCCCAGTCCTGTCATCTGCATCTTCATGGATTTCTAGGTTCTGTGTTGGAAGCCATGGTTATACTAGATCTTACTAGTCGGCTACTAGTGGGCTTGTGATTTTCCCTGGGACCTCCATTTGATCACACTGTTCAGTGTTTTAGAACCCAGCATTTACTGATTATGCCTCATTTTGAATTTATTTTCTCAACCATCATCCACCAGACTGAATCCCAGTCTCTGGAGAGGCAGTCCCCTGGGTTGAGGCATCACTAATGTCCCCAGGGAGACTCGTAGCTCATCCTCTCACACTCACTGTTGGGAGTGACTTTCTTAGCTTCTGCTGAAGCAGCCTGCTGGGGAGGGAGACGAGGACAGAGCCTGGTTAACCGGGGTGGGGGGGGGAGGCGTGAGTACCCGCAAACAGAAGGAGTTGCTGTCCTGAGCAGAAAAGATAGGAGCCAGGAGTAAAGTATATAGAGTGGCTGAGGGCAGCTTATCCCTGAAAGGCAGGACAAAGAAAGACTAAAAAAAAAAAAAAAAAAAAAAAGATTTTAAAAAACAAGGATAAAGGAGGTGAGGTGGGGGAAAGGCCCAAGGCTTTGCCATCAGGCAGACCTGAGTGTGAATCCATGAGCCCTTGGCCTGTGGGAGTACCTTAGCTCCTCTGGGGTTTCCTTTCTTGCTTCTACAAAGAGGCCGGGGATACCTCCCAGAGACCTGTGAGGAGACTGAGTGGGCCCTCAGGGCCTGGCCCTAGTAGGATCACCACCGCCGTGGCTGCCCGTTTCCTCATTCAAGTAGGTGGTGCTATTTACCACGCTTGATTCTATTAGGCGGGAAGTCACATTGATTGCCCAGAAAATGCCTCCGTTCTCTGAAGCCTGTGGGGTAATTATCTCATGGGCTATGTCAGCGCAAACGAGTCTTGCCATTCCCAATTTCCAAAGATGTAAGACAAGGATGCATTAGAGGTCCCCCTTTATTCAAGGAGCCTTCTGACACAACTAGACGTTACAGAGTAACAAGGAGACTGGTTTGTGAGTTAGATTCGGAACCAGCTCCCTGGGGAAACCTTCCCACCTGCTGAGCTGGTGAATCTCATCATCTGATCCCACGACCACTGATGTCTTCACGGCACTAACCACGTGCCGGGTGCTGCCCTAAACATCTTATGCGTGTTACCCACTCATCTGCACACTGCCTTGGAGTACATAGTACTATTGTCTCTGCTTTGCAGATGAAGAAGCGGAGGCACAGAGAGGTCAAATGACTTGCCCAGGACCCACCCAGGATATGGACCCCAGCTATGGGGCCCCAGAGCCTATATGCTCAGCCTCTGTTCTACACCATCTGTCCGTGCATCCAGGGCGCAGGTGAGGTGAGCCAGGTTGGGCTCATCACCAGGGTCTGCACAAGGATGCTGCCAGTGCCAGGGAACCAGTCACCCGGACCCTCTTCTCTGTACCAGAGAGGATGGAGGTCTGCGACTCATTATTGTATCCCCTGCTCCCTCCAGGGCTTGTGACCCACACGCCTTTTCTTCACAAGCTGTCCACCGTTGCCAGAACACTTTGAGGGCTGTGTTCTCAGAAGGGAACTGAGGCAGAGGGAAAATGGTGGTCAGACCTTACATTTGTTCTCAGCTGGCATTTCCTGCCTTCTAACACTTTCGTCTTCTGTGGATCTTCTATTCAGTGTGCTTCCGAGTGTGTCTGGCAGGGTAGTTCAATACACGTCACGCATCCTTGGGTAGGCCACCAAAGCTCTGCTTCCTCCTCTGCACCCGGAGAATGATAGCAGCCACCTCCCAGGTAATCAGTGGGACTGAACGGAAGAAGGTCTCATTCATCGCGTTTCGGGAACAATGGCATCATAACCGGTATTTAATAAATGTTAGTCTCCTTTGGGTGGCTATCTGCTTGTATCTTGAATATTTTCAGGAACACATAAAGCACCTTCAGTGAATTCACAGGGCGAATGAAACCACTCAGAGGAAGCTGTCTTGTGTGCAGATCAGCTCTGCTGGGAAGGATGGAGAAGGAAGTAAAGGCGGATAAAACACATCCAACCAAATTCTCTTCCAGTAGGGAATGGAAATCTAGAGGTGAAGGCAACTTTTAAATTCATTACAGGTGTAATAAACTTAGCATATCAAGTATATTAATTCATAAGCTATATTCATATGTGTGTAAAAATCGGTAACTATTTCCTTCTAATTCAACTTTTTTTTTTTTTTCCTTAAGCTTCCATTCCAACTGTGGTCAAATTTTAGGCAAGTTAAGGAAATGCAGCTACTTGAATTTTCTCTTAGGGTTTCTAGTCATTTCAGTCCCTAATGCCATGACTATACTTTTATGGGGTAGATTGATGGGTGTACCTCCTTGTCAATGGGAAAGATGTTCCCTGTCCCCTGCCACCTTCTGTCCATGCTGGCCTCTCTGGTGACGGCCACCGCCCTGCTTTGCTCTGACCATCGACATCTATCCCCGCTGGTATCTGCTGAGGGCAGCAGCTGGTCTTCCACTGGCCTTGCCCTTGCATGACCCACAGACAGCTGCCAGTAGCCAAGACCTTCCACGTGTGTGGACATGTGCTCTGCCCACCAATGGTTTTAATCTAGAAGGGCAAGTGCTTCAACTCTGTATCTCACTCTCTCTTCTTCTATAGGTTCTCCCTGTCTTCCACGTAGGCATCGATCATGGCCCCTCTCTGTGGCTGGGGATGGCTGAGGGCAGGGGCCTATCGACTAAATATTCTGTCAAACCTATAGAGCACTAGGCCTGGAGCCACAGAAATCTCAAAATCCAGAACTGAATACTAATGTATTTTATTTCTTCTTGTATTTCACTTGATTCTTCTTTCTTTGGAGGCTAAGAGCTAAAGTCTGCTTTTCTTGATGATCTATTTTATTTGGGGAGATGCACCAGTAAGATGGTATCAACAGAGGAATTTCAAGGACAAAGTCCAGGAAACAACAAATGCAGGAACCTACCCAACAAACCTCACATATGAGCCCTTTCTACTGATGGAAGTTTATACCATAAGGCTCAGCCATGGCTGGGAGGGAGCCAGCAGTGAAAAGTAAGCTGTCTCTGTCCAAACCAGAGGAGTCGGGACTGGGAAGGGGTGGGGGTGAGGCTCTGGGCCGGGCAGAACCGGCAATGGACAAGATGGCCGCGGAGCCTCATGACTCATGGATGGCGGAATGGTGGCCAGGGTGGGCCACGCATCATTAGCACCATTTAGCAGAACATGGAGTTTAGGAGCAGACAGACTTCAGGGCTGAGAGCTCATTTCGGAGAAAAAGCTGAACTTGCAGGTTTGCGACAGCCTCCTCCCCCCCTTCCCAGCAGTGAAAACAATGATTCTTCACATTAGTCTGCCTCACTTCAGACCCTCATCCATCTCCATCCCAATGGCCTGCGGTGAACACTGTCCAAAGAGCATATTTAAAAGCTTCCCTCAGCACAGACCTGCCAGCTCCAGGAACGGCTCTTTCTCGCTGCTGGAGGTCAGGCCCCACCATCTGCAGGATTGCGGCTGCCCCCACAGGCCTGAGCTGTGGCCTCTGCCCAGGGGGTGCCTGCTTGGCGTGAGACCTCCTTGTCCCCTCTAAGTCTTTTCCATCTCATGCATCTTCACAGGGGCTAGTGACCCCCTCTTTATTCATTTCAGTGGCATATTTAGTCTCCTCACAGCCTTAGCTTTTGACCTTTCTCAGTCTTTATTGTCTTGTCAAATGGTTTTGGTGGAGAGAATAGCCATTGATGGGGCTCACTGTAGAATAGGATCTGGAAAAGCTATGCGAAGTGCGTTTTCTAATTGTACTTTTTTTTCTGCTCTATGAGCTGCCAGGCTGCGTGTGTGTTGGGGGTATAGGGAAGAGGGGCAGGGTGATTCTCAGGCCTTCCCTCCCTCCCTCCTGTCACCCTGCTGCTGGGGGCAAGATGATGATGGTAACCAAGGACCTGAAACTGTGATGGGCAGGTAATTGCCTCTCTAGGCTTCCAAGGGTCTAATTTCTTATCCTAACCCATTGAGCATCTTAGTTTAACAGAATTTGAGTGAGTTGTGAAAATTAATCTGTAATTCCGTCTGTAAACCATATTAAAACAATGAAAAGGTAACATGTCTGGATTTAAAGTTGTGACCCAGGGAATGCCAGGGGGTATGAGATGGGTGTATTCACTTCCTGTGGCTTTTGGAACAAACTGCTACAAACCTAGTGGCCTAAGACAGCAGAAATGAATTTTTTTTTATAGTTCCAGAGGCCAGAAGTCCAAAATGAGTCTTCCAGGGCTAAAACAAAGTCATTGGCAATGCTCGTTCCTTCTGGAAGCTCCAGGGGACAATCTCTTCCTTGCCTCTCCCGGCTCTGGTGGCTGCTGGCATTCCGCAGTGTGCAGCAGCGTCACTCCGCTCCTTACTTCTGTGGCCATGTCGCCTCTCTCTGAAGTCAACCCTCCCTCTGCCTTACTCTTCTCAGGACACTTATGCTCACAGTTAGGGTCCAGCTGGATAATCCAGATCATCTTCCCATCCCCAAATCCTTACCTTCCTCAAATCTGCCAAGTCTCTTTCATCATATAAGAGAACATGTACAAGTGTCAGGGATTAGGACCTGGATACCTTTGGGAACCATTCATCCTACCATAACAGAGGACCGCTTTGAGCTTGGACCCTACTCAGGAAGAGATCCTGATGAAGGGATGTGGGATGACACATGTACCCTCTGCCTCAGATTCAGGGAGAATATTGATATGATCCAAGGGCTGGAAGATGAAGGAGAGATATAGGGCCAACTCAAGTGGACCATGCTACTCCCTGGAGTAGCATGTAATGTGAGCAGACAGAAATTGGCAGAGCTTTTTGGAGAGAAAGTAACAGTTACCAAAACACTTGACAACACCTGTCTAAGCAGTGAGGGAGAACAAGATTGTGGCAGACACTGAGGTTTGCCAACCCAAAAGCCATTCCCACCTTCCATGCTAGCATAATCCCGATTTTCCTAGGTTGCAACATGCCCAGCCCTAGTGGATGAATCGTCATTGATCTCGGGCTGGGGCTTCTCACAATTTCAGGTTCTCTGATCACCACAGGGCTCTTGTTCAATGAAGAATCAGACTTAGTAGGTCTGGGGCGGGTCTGAGACCCTGTAATCCTAACAAACTCCCCAAAGTTATATTATGTGCTCCCCCTTAGATCACACCCGGAGTGGAGAGGGTCTAAACCAATGACAGCAAGCCCATTGCCCCTTGCCAGGGATTGGTTCAGAGTAATCATGTGACCTAATCTTAAACAGAGAAAACTATGAGAAGATATGCTGAAGGCAGGGTGGGCTTCTGAGGAAGATTTTCCTTCCTGATGAAAAATAAGAGAATCATAAGGGATTGTTCCTGCTTTATCCAATGCCATGTGAGGAGATGCGCTCCTGAGCTGTGACAGCTATCTTACGACAAAGAGGGATGCGCTTGAGGATAAAAGCTTATCCACTGAGGATGGGGAGGAGAGGAGCATCTTTGAACCATCAAAACCCTAAGACTCACACTTCCAGATATTCTTGCTAAATGAAACATGAACTCCTTATGATTTAATCTACTGGTTTCAGGTTGTCCATTATTTGTATTGAATACATCCAACAGATGGAAAACAAACACAGAAACCAGCACAACAGGGATGAAGCCCAGAGATTAGAGTCCAGATGCTACCAGCAGAAGGAGACTCAGCCACCCCAATCCTTCCCACCAATGGCAGTCTGAAGCCACCGCATGGCACCTGAGCATGGCTGGGTGTCTCCATGCGGAGTTGACTATACAGTAAGCGCGTCCACCATTCTCATTCCCAAGTTTGGAGCAGAGTTGCAAGAACAATTGAATCATCTTTATAAGCCACAAATTCAAAATTCTCTTGAGGCGTAATGATACCTGAGTGGGGTTAATCCTCCCTGCAATAGTTAGGATTCCAATGCCGACCCTGAGCTGCTAATCATTTGAGTCTCACTTCCCCTTTTATCAGAAATACCTGAAATCACTGTCCTAGCTCCTCCATGCATGTCCTCGGAATGCTTACTCCAGTCTGGGCGCCAGCAGATCTCAGGCACACACTTTCCAAATCAGCCAGGGCTCCCTGGGCTCTGTGCATCATAGCAATCAACTACCAGATTAATTAATCCTGGGTGTCACTTAAGCCCCTTTAAAGAAAATCCCAGGCAAATAGACATAAATACCAGTTTTTCTTGCTGAATTGTTTGTTTGAGCTCCCTCACTGATATCAGACTTAATTATGGAGTATCTTAGAAATAACAAAACCTCTGCAATTTTATTTCTAAGCATATTTGAAAGACAAAGATTTCAATGTCCTGTGTGGTTTCAGGAACCCGATGGATCTCCTTGAGTCTGGGGGGGTTGGAAAAGGAGAAATAAAGAAGAAGGAAACATAAACTCCTTTATCCAGATGATACAGAATTGAAAATATGTCCAACAACCGAAGAAGAAGGACCCAGGGCATTTCGTAATGCCGTTTTTAAGTTCTATACTGATTTTTCTTTTAAGAAATAAATCCTAAGGAAATCAGCCCCTCCTTGGGGATACGGGCAAAGTCTGCCTGTAGCACTGATTAGCTACATAACTTTTAATCTAGAAGGTTACTGATCTGTCTGACAACTCCCCCCCCATCCAGCCCTGTCCCTCTATTTTCTGAGTCAGCACACTCAGTCTTAGAGGAGCCTGCATCTTGCAGAGCTGTCACTTCTATCAAACACAATGCCCTCAGGGTTTATGCTCATCATTAAAGAAAAGAAAAAAAAAAAACTTGTTAGAGTATTAGCAGGGCCCAGTGCAGCGCCGTTAAATTAATTTTTAGAGATGGATCTAGGTCATACATCTGCATGTTGCAAATGAACACTCCAGTTAGTTACCTAGTGTTGGCTTCTTTCTAAATTGTTAGGGCCACGCCGGATGGAGAATTTCCATTTATTTTGGCCCTGAATGGAGAAAGCTTGTTCCCCTTCAATACACGTGGAAAATAATCGTGACGTTCTTTCTGAAAGTGGGCTGCCACAAAACCATGGCCCACAATCTTTTTAGGGGACTAAAAAACATTCACATTCCTGTCTCTGTTAACTAACAGTTCTTTATATAGACCCTTTTGATGCCCAAATAATTTATTAATTCTCTGCACCTCCATTTTATCTCCTGAGTAGAAACAATGTATTCTGTAAGGTCCCTTTAGAGGCCGTGAAGTTTCGACACACAGCCCTAACAACAGAGTCATAATACACTGTCCTTTGGGGAGAATTTAAGCTTCACCGGGGAATAAGGTAAGAATTTAGTGTTTTGGTGGTGGGGAAGAAAGAATATCTGAAGAATATACAGTTCAAAGGGTCTCCATGAGAAAAGACTAAGGAAATGGGCGAGAAGGCTAGTATACCCATTTCTCTCCATACGCTCTCCTGCCAATCCAAAGTGTAACCAAAGCAATCCAAAATCGCCGAACAGGAACTTTGACCTTGTAAATGCCTATAACGATTTGTGTGCCATCTTAAGGACATGTTTCTTGTGAAGCTGAGGTCACCCGATGGGTTCTAACATAACCTTCTTAGGGCTGATTTCATAAAAATCTAAGTCACAGCAACCCAGGTAAGCACAGTAGAATTGTCACCCAGTAGGAATTCAGAGAGAACCAGCCAGCGCATTCCGAGGGGGACCTTCACTAGACAAATGAGAGAACTGAGACAGAAAAACAGAAGGAACACGACTAGTCCCACGGACACGCTTCAGTGTGTCGCTTTCTGTTACCGTGGGACCCAGGAAAGGAAAGACTTTCCAGCTTAGATTGTCCTCAGCACTACAGAGCCAGGAGAAGATTTGAGGGCCTTTGATTGCAACCTGTCATGGGATTTGATCTGATGCAAATCCCGAGCTCCCCGATAACCTGTGCCTTCTTCCAGAACTTAGAACCCATGACCGATCTTGGTAAGCGAGATGCATGGCAGAATCCTGCATGGAAGGGTGGCTCTGTAAAAGGGCCAGAGAGGTGGTGTGTGTTAACACTCTCCAAACTAAGCAGTGACGTGGACGAGAGAGTCACCGCGAGGGCCCCGACCACCTCCTGATGACTTTTTGCACTGGGCTTAGACAAGCATTCCAACTTCGGTCTGGAGATCTGTTAAGTCCCAGCAAAGTGGAATACTGACAATATGATCACATCAAGATGTGACTTGTAATTGCAAAGTCACTTTCGATTAGATCACTAGCACTTGTGTGACCCGATGATATGACATGATTAGGTCTGAAGCCAGCCCACGAACGCACAGGACGGTTGGTGATTAAGCGGGCTGACTCACCGGCACAGGGGGTCACGGGCATTCCAAAAGTCAGAGACCACCTGGAGCAGGGGGGAGTTGAGCCCCTTTTCTTTCATGGGTGAACCATGCTAACTCCAAAAGGTTTGATTGCTCATTAGAATAGGGACTGTGTCCCTTCAGTTAGAAATGTTTCTGTCATGAGGTAATATGGTAAGGGAACGATCGTGGGAGTTTCTGACATCATTCTTCCTGCCATTGTCCGAAGGTTGTGCGTTAGTCGCGGGCAGGTTCCGGGGAGCAGCACGCTGTGCTACGTTCTCTCCCACAGCTTCCACTTGAGCTCGGTCAGGTGCATGCTCTAAGCCTCTGTTTTCTCATCTGTGAAACAGGGATTCTAATATTCCTTTCTTATTGGTTATACAAGGATTAAATAACATGCATAGTGTCAGGCACATAGTAGGTGTTATTAACTTTCTGAACTTGCAGAAGATAGATTTCAAAACAGGGTGATCTTCAGGCATTGAATTCTGTGCCCACTATTTGATCATAAGGGTGAATGTAAATGAAATTAAATAACCATTCATACTTAAACAGGAGAACCTAGTCCCCCTACCCCCAAACTGCCTTATGATAGGGGAGTCAAAAAAAAATATTGATGGAATCAAAGAAAATCACCATTGAAATGATCATATTCTGAGAGACACATGGGAGAATTCACTGCTACCAACAGAGTCATGCCCTGTGTCGGGGAAAGCTAAGCAAATGAGGTCAGCCTATGCGTGGGTGCCCTAGACAGAGGCTCTGTGAATGGCCTTCCTTCCAAAGCTCTATCTAGGCAATTTTAGTAGGGTTATGAAGATTAGTTATAAGGGAAAAGAATTGGGTCCTTAAGCAGAGTCCCAAGCAGAGTCCCCCAGACTTGTTTGTTGGGTTAATTGGAGGCCTTATTAAAAACCTTATTAAAAACAGAGCCCCAGGGGCACCTGGGTGGCTCAGTGGGTTAAAGCCTCTGCCTTCGGCTCAGGTCATGATCCCAGGGTCCTGGGATCGAGCCCCGCATCGGGCTCTCTGCTCCGTGGAGAGCCTGCTTCCTCCTCTCTCTCTGCCAACTTGTGATCTCTGTCTGTCAAATAAATAAATAAAATCTTTAAAAAAAAACAAAAACAGAGCCCCGGATCATTCTTATTATCAGCAGGGCTGGAAAACACGGTGTCCTGGTCTATCTTTTCACAAGCCGGTTTGGTGGCTGGCATTGCCCATTAGCGCAGGTGTCCTAGATCATTATTTCCATTCAAAAGTTTGTTTTAAGATGTTTGTAACTCCAGCAAACCTCCAGGGGATCTCCATGAATTAAAATGTGGGAATGAATGTCATCCAAGTGCAGCACTTAACCCCTGCCCAATGGGTCCAGAAATTCACCCAGAGGCCACTTCGGAGACACACAACGCCTGCCTGCTTCCTGGCAGAGAACACGTGAAAAATACATCGGACTTTATGAAGAACGCAGAGTCATCGCTCAGTGCTGCAGTCAAGCCACGGCCCCCTCATTCTCATAATTCTCAATCATAACCAGAGTTCTCCAGGTGGGGACAACAGCCCCAATCTCAGCATTACCTGAAAACTTGTTAGAAACCGAAATTCTCAAGCCCCATTACAGACCTACTGAATCAGAACTTCTAAGAGGTGGGCCCCAGGAATCCAGCTGAACAAGCCTTCCAGGTGATTCTGACTTATTCCAAAGTTTGAGAGCCACTAGTTTCAAAAAAATAAAAATTAAAGCTCGTCTTCCCACCTATTGCAATACATTGAACCCATAAGTATTTAACTAGTTAGGCCTCTGGAGCATTTCCTGACATTTTTTTTTTCCTATAATCAGTTAGAGGAAGGAGAAAATCCAAACGAACCTCATTTTCCTATGATTGACATTTCTGCAAAGTAGACTTGATTTAAAGACATCAGAACGAGATGATCAGAAATTGATCATCAGAAAAAAAGGCAGGATTCTGACTTCACTACTTTAAGCATTTACTTCCGTGAGAGATAGTCACCTGGTGAAGTCATCTTTTCCACGAACTGAGGTCTAATCATACTGTCGTGCCTCTTTCAGGTGCAATGGCTGCAAAGCTTTTAAATGTTTCATGTGCCTGATGCAATTTGACTTAACAGGTTATGAATGGCCACTCGGGACAGTTGTCCGAGAGGTGAGAGATTGTCTTAAACCTAATGCTCATTCATAACGTTTCTTCCATTATTCTTTGGCTACAGATTTGTGAATATACCCTTATATATCCATATTCTACATTTCTAAGTATACATAATAAATAAGAGTATAAGATAGATGTATCAATACATTCTAGATAGCGAGAGATATGCAAGTTGTATAGAAGTAGGCTTTCAACGGGAGACATCCATTATACATGCACACAAATACATAAGGAAAATAGTGATATGTAATCCAATAAGCTTTCTTTAATAATTCTCACATTGGTTTATAAAATGTAAAAGAACATAGTTAAACGAACAGGAATTGAGAGTGCGTGATGGATGTGTCCCTCATAGCATTTAAATCTCTTCCACTTGATTAAAAATTCCTAGTTCCTCTTCACTGAATTGTTTAGAGTTTTTGAGCAGCCTCTGCCCTGATTAAAACAAATTAGCATCAAAGATCCCCTGTTGAATGAGAAATCATTAATTGAGAAACATGCAATGCTCCTTAATTACCTTTAGAACAGTGAGAGAACAAATAATCTCAGGTTCCAGAGGGGCCTTCCTGCTCTGCACTGCGGACTCATTTTGTGTAGCTGCTGGAATAAAACTCCAGTTGCAAACACTATTGGGGAATAGCAATGCAAGCTTCAGTAAATACACCGTCGATTGTTTATCTAAAAGAAAAATATATAGATAACGATGAACAGGAAGAGAGGAGCATGTTCTAGTTTATTATTTTGTTGAGAGCTTTAAAAGTGTTTTACATATGCCAATATTGATTGAGGAATAATGCGAGCTGCTCTTTCTGATACAAATTTTAATGCTTTGTGTACAATATTTCATTTATGTAATTACCTGATAAAACTTCAGATTCTTCTGTATGGATGAGTGACTTCATCGTTTAATGCTGGAACAGAAAGATCCAAAGTATTGAACTTCGGAAAATGCAGCTACAAATGGAAATTCAAACCAGGATATGGCACCTTGTGCATTCATTCCTTTGTGTACTGATATGACAGTTACAATAGCTTCTGTAGGCCATGAAATATGATGTATCCCTCCACCTTCAAAGCCTAGAAAACACAGCATACTAGCCCATGGCAACAGTGTTAGGAAGTCAAGTGCGATCACAATGTAGAGAGTATTTACCCCAGGCTTATACACAATGCCATGGGCACAGCCTTCTGATAATGGCAGCGGGATGGACGGGACTGGATCTGAGGCTCTGAACACCGAGTGTATTTCTCACAAGCACCTGGAAGGAGGGAGCCAGAGTCCTCGTTTTCATACATGGGGAAAAGCATGGTGAGGCTTGGTCATTCAGCTAAGGACAGGATCTTGGTTTTACTCTAGTTTTTCCAGGTGTCCACTTTAATCCCTAGATCACATGTCCTGGACAAACTTTGAAGAAAAGTTGCCAAAATTCACTCATGCACCCCCGTTTCCTTGGATATTTTTGGTTCATGTATAGTTGATACAGACTTGTTCATATAATATAAAGGCACAAAACACCCGAACGGGACTGCCATTTGGGCTTGATATTAATGTGGTTAAGACCCAAATTTAGAAAATTGCACTTTACTTTGACATGAAATGACTTGTTTTATGAATGGAATTAAACTTTATACCAACAGTCATAATAGGTCTCAAACTCTGTAGACATTATGAATCATTATTCTTTGTTCTATCCTCCAAGATCATAAACCTGATGTTACCATAATCTTTGCAAATATTGTAAATATCTCCTTAGAGAGTAAATTACAAGGACGATTATTAAGACTGCAGTAAGAATATCTATACCAAAAAAATCGGACCAAAAGAGAATGCCCACACAAAGTAATTTGCATAAGAAGAAGTAGAGGAAAAACAGAAAGAAGATGCCTTAAGAGAAAGAAGAAGGAGAAGGCTATCATTCATTGTATTCATGCAGTATGGAAGGATATAAACACGGTTATAACATTTTGATACAGGAGAAAATTGTTATTGTTTTCTTCCCAAGGGGTTTTGATGAAAGTGTATTCTTTCTTTGGACATTCCACTTTAGGACAAAATAATTCACCATTCACTGATGTGCAAAATGTCAGTGGTTTATATATACTTCAAAAATAAGAATTACTCATAAAAGGTAAGTGAGCACAACCATCCTCTGGATATGGTTTAGAAAAGAAAAATCTTGTCACTAAAACATCACACGTTACGTGTAAGAGCACGAAAACACATCCTTATATGTCTTTAGACAAGTTTCTAGTTTGTAGAGCGCCTCGTAGATGTTGCCTCCTGAGAAGGAAGGTGATGCTATTGGGTAGTTTGCCCTCACAGCAAGGCCAGTTCCCTTAAGAGCAAACTGATTGGATTTTTGCATTCAAAGGTCAAATGGGAGCTGTCACTTCAGAAATCAGCAAGGAGTGGACGCTGGGCACTCAGATCTCGTTCCTTCTTCCAACAGGTCCGTCTGCACATAAATGTCTGGGAGACCACATTCTTCCCCTTGGCAACAAGTTTCAGATGAACCCGGGGTTCTGACTGGATCAGGGAACAGTCTTGATAAGTAGAATATCCTGTGTGCCATTATCTATCTGTGTTGCAAGGTAATCCATTTTGGGTTGAAATCAAATTGTTTTAAGCTGAGTTGGTATTTTTATTGATGTCCTTCCAGCCGGCCTTCCTTTTAAGTGCCGTCGTATTTCAAACAAGCTGATCTGAGGGAAAAGACAACGGCTGCCTGCATGCATCGTTGTCACAAGGGAACGAAGATGTGCAAGACTTATTTTAGGTTATTTCTTTATTTTTTAAGCATTGAGAGAGGTCTGAGATGTTCGTTTACTGCTGGGAGGAAAGGAGCAGATTAGTCAATGAAGGGTCAGGAAGGATGTGTGACGATGGGAAAGAAAATCTAACACACTCTGTTAGTATTTGCTGCAAAATTACCATTTAAAGTTGAGGAAGGTAATATTTGAAATATATGATAGACTTTGTAAACAACAACAACAACAAAACAAAACACAACAAAATCCTGGAAAACACAAATCTGAATCTTCACGTAACATGTATCATTGGTTTCTACTGCAATTTGACAGTTCGGGAACTTTGGCACCAATGTGTGCTTTAGTTTTACCAAAAAAATCTCCAGGGAAAATCATTGCTTGTGATGTATTAAATTTAACCTGAGCCTTTTCCCAGTAAAAGTTGAACACATTTAACTCTGATCCACTTTTCACTTCAACAACAAAAACCCATCACAAGACCTAAGTGAGGTACCTAGGTGAGCATTTTTATCACAGTTTACTTAGAAATGATTAAAACAACTGGCCCAAGGCAGTAAAAAAAAAAAAAAAAAAGTGTGGTTTGAGTTTACATTAAAACTTGAGGGTGTCGCTCAACAGGACTCTCTAAGATAACTCAAAACTGGAAAGCACAAAATTTAAGATCTCTTTCAGCAACCAGGGCTACAGACTCACGAAGAACTGGTACAAGAATTTGCTCACAAGAATAGCTCATCGCTATTTTCCTAGGCGGATTTTCTGGAGCGAGGTCTCCTATCTGACCGTACAAGGAGCCCTTTATGGACATTGGGGAGGGTATGTGCTATGGTTAGTGCTGTGAAGTATGTAAACCTGGCAATTCACAGACCTGTACCCCTGGGGATAAAAATACTTTATATGTTTATAAAAAATAAAAAAATTTAAAAAAAGAAGCTTTTGCTTAAACAGTTATCTTGCCTTCGTGAAAATTTCACTTCTGCCAAAAATAAAATTGGTGAAACCATTTGAGGCTTAGCAGAAGACAGTGTTTCTGCAGTGCTCTTTGAGGGCTTTGGTGTCGTGCTCAATGAGGACTGCTTGGCAACTACTCCTTGAATGGGGCAGAATTCTTTCCTGGAGTGAGCGGGGGAGCCCTGGGAAGCAGACAGGTCAGACTTGGGGGCAGGAGGGCTGGGGGCTGGTGCTTACAAAAGCTCATCCAAAATGACAATGTGGTCTCCTGTTTGGAAAGAAAAAGAATAATACTTGCTGTTTTCATTTGTAGGACTGGAGAAGATAAAGCTCCACAGAATCTTAGCTGCTCTGGCTATGGCAGACGCCATATTGCTAAACGTGTTCAGTTTTAGAGAGGGGGAAAGGGCTGGGGGTTAGCCTTGCGGGAGGGGCTGCCCCTCACTTCAGTGGCCCATGGGTGACTCCTGCAGGGAAACTTTGTTGGGGCAGAGAAGGATCGGTTCTGAACTGAAGTCTTCAAATCTCCTGAGAGCCACTGACTCACCATCAGAAAGCTTTAGAAAAGCCTGTACGAGGCTCAGATGTTCAGAGAAGCTGCTGCTTTCTGTTGTAAAAGAAAGGGGGCTCCAGGATCTGCTCGATGCTCTCCCCACTTTGGGGACATTTTCAGCAGGGTCCATACGGAAGGTCCTCTCTTTCTTCTAAAGCTGCTGGGAGACGCCAGCTAGGTTGGGCCTGTTTCCCAGGGATGACTGGGCCTCCTGATCTCAGCCTCCTCCCTGGCCTGAGCCCCGGGAGGTGTGGTGGAGGCTACCTGGAAGGAGACCACCAGGCCATCGGCAAGGGCACAGGCAGGGGCCCAGCTCAAGGTTAGGCCAAGACCCTGAGCCCGAGAGTGGTCATGGGTGCTTGGGTTCCCCGTGGGGGCTGCACACAGGCGAGATGTTTGGCTCCTCCTTGGCAGCTCCTTTTCAGTAATTCCATTCTGAGGCCCAGCAGAGCAGTGGCACTAAAGTAGAGCAAGAACACAGATGGCCTCCGGGGGATGAAACCCAAAGCCTGCCAAAGAACAAGCAGACTTCTTAGAAAACCGCTCAACTCTGCCATGGCGGTACCAGTCTCTGAAAGCGGACTGTTACTGTAAGTAAGAACAGTGTTTGTACACACAGCACACATGGCTGGGCCCGAGCCCCGCGGTTAGAGATGGAATCCTGGCCGCTTGGGCTCTTGTGCGTGTTGCTTCCATTGTCAGGAACATTCCAAGTGTCCAGTATGCCATTCAGAGAGAATGCGTAGAAAAGGCCAGGAAGAGGGAAAGAGAGAAACATGTATTTCGCATGTGGAGTTCAAGAATAGAGGTTACAAGCAAGTCTTCCATGGCAGAGGGGCTGCCCTCTTCGGGGGCTGTGTGCTTTTCCTGTGCGATTTTGGAGGGGGGGAAACAAAACAAAACAAAACTGTGGTTAGCAGTGGGGCTTGGAAGATCCAGTGTTTTTATTCCAGTAATTAAACCCCTGATTCATAGCACACTGTGGCATGAAATGTGGACTTTTTAAAGCAGGTTGGAACTTCTGCCCGATCCGTGCTAACTTCGGCATGCACGCCTGCGTATGTGTGTATTGATATGGTTATAAGTCTTAATTGTAGAAATTTGATAACACCCCACTGTTAAAGGTATGCTGTGGTGAAAACACTGCTGTAACACCAACCCAAGGGCTTGTATTCCCCGGAAAATCATTTAAAGCATTTTGAATTAGAGTGATAACTTTGTTAAAGAAATTCTTCTAACTATAGACAAAGGGAGCTCTTTGGCCCAGCACAGTGTCTCCCTCGTTTGCCTCATGGTAAGAATCACTAAGCTGCTTATCAAGCATATGAATCTCTAGGGTCTAATCCAGTCCTTCTGAATCTTAATCTCTAGAGGCAGAAGTAGGCATCTCTACGAAGGCGGGGAGTTCTTATGATCAGGTAAGTTCCGAACTCACTCTAGCAAAATGGCAAATGGCCTTTGGACGTTGACTTGTTCTTCAGGGTATGTGGGAGAATTCATTCATTCGGTCAATCTTAATTTTCTTAAAACCTTTCATATAAAACACTCAAGTCCTAATTTTACGTTTCATGACAAAAAGTTGTACCTACAAAAACCTACTTGATCTTCAGCTGTGGTGAAAGATGGATGAAAAATTAACAGACGGATTCATACAACAGGTGGTAGAAAAGGAGTGGTAGCCCCAGGATGGTCAAGACCAGCTACACTGCATGGAGGACCTGCTGTGGGAGGTTCATGTTCATTACCTTCTGGGCTCACAGCAGCTCCACACCTCCCTTCACAGATGCAAAGTCTGGATGCTTCTAGAGGTCAAAATGTGCCCAGCACCATGCAGCTCGAAGCTGGTTCCAGCATCTGTTCTCAGGCGTGTCCGCTGGTCCACACTCTAAGGGACTCTGTAGCAGGACTATAGTCATACAATGACCACCGTCTGACAGAACTACCCAAAAATGCGGTCTTGGGGAGTACTACAAGTATTGATTCCATGTTGAAATGTGTCCTATTTAAACACAGTAGTATGTGGCATACTCCTTCCTTCGACGTGTGTCACTGAAATAAATTTCCACTCAAAAGCAATTATGAAAATCCCAGTCTTCTTAAAATGTATTAAGTTGACCTCTAAGGATGTCCGTCTCTTCAACAATAATTCTCTAGTTGTCCAAATATTGTTCCCAGGCAGATTTTAAAATTTATTTATTTTAGAGAGAGTACGAATGGGAGGGGGAGAGGGAAAGGGAGGGAGAACCTCGAGCAGACTCCTCCCTGAGCTCCCAACCGGACGCAAGACTTGATCTCATGACCCTGAGATCATGACCTGAGCTGAAACCAAGAGTCTGAGACTTAACTGACTGAGCCATTCAGGCACCACCTGCCCCCCACCCCCCACTCCTGCGCCCAGGTAAATTTTTATTTTATTTTATTTTTTTAATTTATTTATTTGTCAGAGAGAGGGAGAGAGAACGAGCGAGCACAGGCAGACAGAGTGGCAGGCAGAGGCAGAGGGAGAAGCAGGCTCCTTGCTGAGCAAGGAGCCCGATGTGGGACTCGATCCCAGGACGCTGGGATCATGACCTGAGCCGAAGGCAGCCGCTTAACCAACTGAGCCACCCAGGCGTCCCAACCAGGTAAATTTTTAAAACTCCATTCTATTTAACAAATTTTTTTAATACTTGGAAGAACAAGAAATCCTAAAATCTAAAGGACATTTCAAAGTTATCCTAAACTGAAAGGTACAGAATTCCACAAAGATAAAGTTTTCAAGAGAATCAGTCATTTAACTGTATACTTCTGGAAGAGGATCTGTATGTATATGTGTGGATTGACTTTAAAAATTAAAAAAAAAGGGAGGGCATCTAAATTTAAAGTGTTGGGGATATGGGGACAAAAAGAACATGACACAGATTCAAAGTGAGAATCCCTAAGGTCTTTTCAATCCATTTCACCTGAGGGTGAAGAATTTTACTGCCAGTAAAAAGCTTTGATAATTTGAGAAGATGTTGCATAATTAGTCACAGAGTTAGTAGTATTTGGCCCAGAAGGATACAGTATGACTTTAACTTCACATTGCATGATGTCCTGTAATTCTCTAAAATTCAAATTTTCAAGTGTTAGGAACCTAGTGGGATTCGAGGTGGATGAAGCTTGGCATTTTTTTCATAGTAATACTGTTTGCTTGGCCTCTCCAAAAGGATGGCTGAAATAGATTTTACCTACAACTCTCTATGCTTTTGTGTTTTTGTTATATAAGCCTCTCTCATGATAATCATTAGAGAATTAAAACAAATCGGGCAATCATTTTATTTTTAAATGATTATATTTTTGTAGTCACCAGTTTTGTCAATTTATTTCTCCAGAAGAAAAATCAACATTTAAAGGGTCCAAAAAGAAGCTAATAAAATTACGTGATTGTTTTTAGGAGACATTTACAAACTTTGCTCACTTTTTTTTTTTTTTTTGAGAGAGAGAAAACATCACAGGGAGGCAAAAACAACCAGCTCCACTCCATTCCCGCCCCCTCTCCCAAAAAACCCACAGGCTATAGATGAAATTATTCTAAGAATTCGTCTTATTTTTAATGCATAGAAAATAGCAAAATTATCATGCCAACATAAAGAATATATACTATAATTAGCAAGTGCCTAATTATCAAAACAATGATAGTCATGGCTCGATGCAACCTAGCAATCTTACATACGATGCAACTACCTATTGTATGGTCATTCCTCTTCTATATTACATTCAGTCCTCGTTGAATGAAGCTATGTATAAATGGCATCATGAAATAAACACTGAGTATCACAATAGGGTCATATTCTGCTACTGCACGATCACAGCATGCAAGGAACTATGCATCCATCAGCTGTAAACAGTAAAGTGGTTTACCTTCCAGAAACCCAAAGAACGTGAAAAGTACATAGATAGTACTAAACATCAATTATAGTGAAATGACTTTCATAGTGAGGCAGCTTTGGATATCTCTGTCACTGCTTTCTACACATATCCTGTTGTCCGCCTGAGGTGGAGAAAACGTTTCAAACGAGCTCTGTTAATGCTACTGAGTTCTAGTGAACTGTTGTCAAAATGAGGACACCAAGGATTCTATGTCCCAAAGTGAAAGCGCTTTGAAATCATTTTTCCTTTCTGCCATCATTCGGATGTGTGAATCGTTAAGAATATGCTCAATATGGGCAGTGATGAACTTATTTTCTAAGCTGGAAACTTCCTCTCGTGACATCAACGTGTCCAGTTTAGAAATAAGGATACTGTAGACACCTACTTGTATTCTAAATGGATAGCTGGCGGGAAGGGACCTGGATCACGTTAAAACTTGGGAGGTATCACCTCTAAAATACTTTTCATAATATTTGTAAAGGATAGATAAAAATCGAGCAGCTAGGAGAGGAAGGCCAATAGAAGATGATCTGTTCTTACAAAAACGCAGATGGATCATTTAGGTCTAATCCAATGATTCCTAACCAATTAAAAAAATTACCACAGTAGAGCTGAAGCTTGCACACACTAAAATAACCATTTCAGCTCTCTCCAGGTTCGGTATCGGAGGGTTTTTGGAAGGAGGAGAAACACTGATTGCTGGACAGGTTTTTCCATGCTCTATCAGCTCTGATAATGAGTTAGGCAGTTGGCGTGGATGACAGGAATGTCCTTTTCACTCAGAATTCTAATAAACCTCCTGTGAAGTTGCACACGCCATCCATCCAAATGTGACCAATTGTGGTCTGAGTTCCTGTTAGGTGGAAAATAGTCACATTCTCAAACCGAGTGTAGACACGATATGGTCATGTGGAATATTTAAATATACTACCTACATCCTACTAAACCAAAATCTTGCTTTTACATTTACAGTGAGATAAAACAGCATTTAAAGCCATTGCAATTTGCTCATTTCCTGTTCATATACAAGTGATTTAAGTTTGCTTATGAGGCAAAAACTGTACAATTCTCATCATCCAGGCATTATAAAATGTCTTTCTTTAAAGTCTTGGGATATAAACAGTTTGGTTTATAGGAATTACATATTTTCATCTGCATTAAGAAACAATATACATCTTTTTCCAGCGTAATTTAATGTTATCTACGATAAGCCTAAGAGAGTCGTAAAAACTGACTTTATCATCCGTGACCATCAATACTGTTACTTTCATAAAAGTCACGAACATTCTCTGGCCACTCGGGTCATTGCCCATTTGGAGGGAACTGTACGTGAGTCCTGGGACCATACGGAGATTCGCCTCCATAAAAACTGAGGCCACAGACCAGCCTTAATGGAAGTCATTTTACAAAATCGAAACATTTCGGAATATCCAGGAGCAGCTTCTGTTTCTCAGACACAAGTTCCTTGACGTGTTGAGAGGTGGTGTTTTCGATTTCGGACTCCCGAAGTCTTGTCTTTACTATCTGAAGGCTTCTGCTGTGAAATATCTATTAGGGCACTGGCAATTGCAAGGCCTGTAAGAAGAGGAGAAAATCACTCAAATATTTAGTCATTTACATTTCCGGGAGAGTGACAGTGGTATTTTAGCGCCCTGCTTTTTATTGTTTTACATTTAGTCATCAAACATTTCACTGTTTATTGGAAGTTATCATGCACTTTGCCCTTTACTTAAAATGTTTCTCAACTGAGACATACAAATGTGACACAGAAAGAAGAACAAGGATCTAACAGTTAATTGACTCTGACTTCAGATGGTCAAATTCAGTGTGTGTGACAAAGACATCACCACCAGCTGTGGACAGGACCCCACACCTTAGTTCCCATGTCTGAACACAAGTTTGTTTTAGCTGTACACAGAATTTCCAGTGTTACTATTATTTTTATGTGTATAGAATAAAAAGCCATTGTATTAATTGTTTTTTCTAGAAATTTTGAGCAGTTTTAGGTTTAAAGAAAAATTGAGCCAATACTGATACATGATTATCAACCAAAGTCCATAGTTTACTCTTTGGGTCCACTCCTTGTATTGTACATTCTAAGGGTTTGGACAAATGCATAATGTCATATATCCAACACTAGAGTATCACACAGAGTAGTCTCACTGCCTTAAAAAATCCCCTGTGCTTTCCCAGTTTATCCTTCCTCTTCCCATGAGCCTCTGATCATCACTGATCTTTTTAAAAAGTCTCTGTAGTTTTGCCTTTTCCAGAACGTCATATGGTTGGAATCATTGTGCACAGCCTTTTCAGATGGTTTTATTTCACTTAACAATATACCCTTAGGGTCCCTCATATCTTTTTTGGTTCAATGGCTCATTTCTTTTTGGGATAATATTCCATTGTATGTATGTACCACAGTTTGTCCGTCCCCTTATTGAAGGATATTTGGACTGCATCCAATTTTTGGGAATTATAAATAAGGCAAGCGTAAATACCTATGTCCAAGTTTTAATGTAGACCTAAGTTTCCAATTCACAAATACCTAGGAGCATGATCATCAGATCATGTGGTGAGCCTGGCTTTTAGGTTTGAAAGAAACTACCTATCTTGCACAGGAGCTGTACTATTTTGCATTCCCACCAGCATTTGACAGCGTCTCTGTCAGCATTTGGTGGTGGTGGTGTGTGGGATTTTAGCATTCTGATAAGTACGTAGCTATATCTCATGGTTGTTTTCATTTGCAATTCCGTAATAACATAAGATGTTAAGCATCTTTTTCATTTGCTTATTTGTCAGATGTACATTTTTTTTGGTGAGGTGTCTGTTCAGATCTTTTACCCTTTTTTATTGAATGGTTTGTTTTCTTATTGTTGAATTTTAAGACTTAATTAACATTTTAGATACTAGTCCTTTATCGGATATGTGTTTTGCAAATATTTTCTCCAAATCTGTGGCCTGTCTTTTCATTCTCTTTTTTTCAAGTGCTTTTAAGAAGTAAGAAAACACCTAGGCACAGAGTTGTGTTATGGACAAGTAGACATGGAAGAAAGACAGCTTGATATTTCTTAAAAATAAGAATAAATCCCGAGTATTATCAGCAGACTATCAGCACAAAAGTGGATCTCTAGTTATCATAGGTAATTTAAAGAATATTGTTTTGTTACATCATTTTGTCTATTAATTGACAAGAACATTTGGTACGATGTTCATGGATAGTAAAGACTTTCCTAAATTTGTACAAGCAATGGTCCAGCCAGATACTCTGGTTTATCATAGCTATACATGAAGCATTTTAGTTTCTGTTAAGTTAGTTCCATATAATTCTTGAGAAAAACAAAATGTGCCAAGTCACCATATTAAGCCAAGAGACCAGCCTGCTTGGTTTAAGGAGGCAACTAAAGGACTTTTGGTTCATTTTCCCATCTCCCGGGTCTTGAAGACTTGACCCTGGGTTGACCTGAACCAAGCCCTGAGCCCTACAGACATCTCCTCAATGCGCTGCTCTTAGAAGAAGGTCTCACTTTGGATCTGAAGCTATGCAAAATGCCACTGAATTATTTTACGCCATAGTTGACTTCATGTGGGTCATAATTATTTTACTCCATAATTGACTCCATGTGGGTCAGTTTTCTCTAGGTAAGCCTCAAATATGATCTGACAAGAACAGAACTCCAGAGGTCTATGAATAGAAAGAAATGCCAATAGAGGGAAACAGGCAGTGTAAGAGGAGGGTCAACCAGTCTAGTGCACTCCTGTAGAAGTCAAGGGACGCCACGTTCACGGAGTCTGCGGAGAGTACCAAATGGGCCAGCACTGCGGCTTGATGAGAGGACATTAGATTTCCTCGAAGAAGATCTGGATGATGTTTGAGTCATGTCCATACCTAACTGAGGAGGGAAGTCTGAAAGCCAAGCAGGGAATGGGGAGAGAGGAAATGTGAGAACACATAAAGCCGCCATGTTCAAGCCGTTTGGCACTGCAAAGAGGTGAGTTGGTACACAGGGAAAGCAACAGGTCAGATGAGATATATGCGAATACAGAGGATCATCTGAGGACATACATTTTTCAAAGGAAAAAGGAGTTTTTATGTACATGTGAAAATAGAAGAGAAGGTATTTGTGGGGAAGAAGAAATTAGCAAAGCTAGGGAGGGAAAGGATTAAAAAGTTACAGTAATCACTGCCTAGGCTGATAATCTTAGATATTTGCCTTTTAAGGGCTGCTGTTAAATACCTGCTCTTTCAGGACATTAAATAAACATTCTGAATTGCTGAGAGATAATGCAAGTTTAAAGGTTCAAAGTTTAAATAAATATTGCTTTCTTGACCTCTGAAGAATACAGAGGAACTTCTGAAGTGTCCCACACAGATATTTCTGCTGCAGGAAATAATTATTTTGTTATTTCTTCAAGGGAGGGAGCTGAAGCACATGTTTTGTTGTTGTTGTTGTTTTAAAAAGACTCACAGGCCAGGGTTGTGCTAACAAAAAATTCAGTACAGGCAGAACTTAAGCTTCCATAGATCTCTTGGCATCCTTCTGGCATAATTCACAACCTTCTGTTACTTCATCCCTGGCACCATCTTTTCCACAGACAGCCAAATATGACAAAGAATATATGTCTCTTCTAATGTAGACAGAGACCACTTACAGTAATTGCAATGATCACAGCTTCTAAATATGAAATCATGTTATTCATTAAACTACTGCATGACCCAGTCCAAACGAGCTCTGAAACACAATACTCTTCCATTTACATGTGGCTGCAAATGTTGTTTTCCTCACAGAAGATATGTCAGGAGAGAAGCAGTTTGAGTTGCCCAAACAGGAAATTCCTTGCTCATCTGAAACTGCCACTGTACCTTTGTAATCCAGGCGATTGGAAGCCCGAAGCCAAATTAAAGTGGTGTCTCTCATATCCTGGATTTGCTAATGATTTGTAAGTTTGGAAATACATTCCATTGAAAATAATAAATCACGAACCATATTTCAGTCCTTGATTTACAAATAAAATCGCAAATCATGCTCATTTTTAATTTGGCAAATTTTTGTTCTTTCCTATGGAAATAGAACTATCAACTACATTTACAGATTCTGCATAAATGGCACATGCATGTAAGAACCTTGAATTCCTGCAGTGATGTTTAGTGTCCCCCACACGTACCCTCAGAGGAGGCTCCAGGGGCCGCATGCCAGGCTCTCATCCTCCGGAAGGGCCAAACCATGTTTTTGTTTAGATTTAAACTTGGGTCCTTTACAGGACTACACAGCTGTAGCATCTCATGAGTTACTTTTTAAAAATAATCTTATAATTTAATTAGGAACAGCATAATGATCATAACAACTGCATGCATGTATGAATCAAATTATTGGGTATAAGTTTTAATTACCATTTTTGCATTTCTCTATATTGTACTCTATGGAGAACTCTAACACAACAACCCAGAAATTGCTAGGTCCTCATTCAACCTTCAAGAAGCCCTGAACAGAGGAGCAAACATGAGGAAACAGGTCCCAGTCTTCCCGAAATGTCTAGTGTGTGGAAATCCCTTTAAAAAAGAGAGAGAGATTGAGAAATCAAACTAGTTTCTATCCTTGCCCTTCAGTATACTCTATTGTAGGGAATCTTAGCTGGTAAAAAGAAAAGTTGTCAGTAGCTCTTTAAGAAAACCAATATCTCTCGGGGCGCCTGGGTGGCTCAGTGGGTTAAAGCCTCTGCCTTCGGCTCAGGTCATGATCCCAGGGTCCTGGGATCGAGCCCCGCATTGGGCTCTCTGCTCAGCAGGGAGCCTGCTTCCTCCTTTCTCTCTCTCTCTCTGCCTGCCTCTCTACTTGTGATCTGTCAAATAAATAAAATAAATAAAATCTTAAAAAAAAAAAAAAGAAAACCAGTATCTCTGCCCTCTCCTTGCATGAAACGTGTGTATGCTGGTGGGAGACTGACCATATAAACAGGCAATAACCAGGCAATAACATGACTCTGGCCCACAAATGCAGCAACCTGCCCAGGAAACCAAACCAACTCCCATCTACAATAACCAGACTAGGAAGCCCACCTGCCATGGCGGGTTTGCGGGAAGTCAGCCTGCTATCTCTAGTAACAATACAGGAGGTCAAAATTACCCGGTAACAACGGGTCCCAACTACCAAACTTCATTAATAACTGACAACTTCCCTAATTTTTGTCCAAGCTTCCAAGTTAGGGCCATCCCAAGAAAGGCAAATATGGACCCCTAACCAGTCATCTAGGATGCCCCGTATCTCGTTAACCTGACTCTAGCTTTCCTGTGCCAATAGCTTCTAATCAGGGCATGCTTGAAGTCTTCTCTTTTTTCCACTATATCCCACACATTTGCCTATTTTTAAGCATCTGCTGAAATGCAAGCACTGAATGTTGGGTGATTCCCTTGCTGGAGCAAGTTCTGAATAAATAGCCTTGCTTGTTATTTCTTTGGTCTTGGTTTATTTTCACACGGGTGATGAAGAGATAAAGGTAGCTTGAGATCTTTCCTAAGTTGTTTTTTTTCATGCATCAATAAATAAAAACAACTTAAAAATAATTCATCCATATTGCTCTTTGAGGCAAACGCTTTCTCCTTGTTTAGAGTTCCCTGGGAAATCTGTGCCCCGGGAGAGGTTTCCAGGTGCCGACCCCCAACTCCTGGTGCCCGTAATGGAAACACTTCTGGCCAACAGGACGCCATGCAGCGGTGCATGCTGCCTGGGGTTTGAGTTCCATTAAAATCAGGTCACTCCAGAAGATCATTTTTCAAAACGTCACACAAATCATCTGATGAAATCCACTTATTGTGTTCTCTGGGCCTCACATAGTTCCTTGTTATCAAAGCAATACAATTAACCGGGAGAACAATTCATTATTTTAGACTGGTGGTCCAAAGGAATTTCATTTACCGTGTCAAGATGATGCACAGATGCTGCGGGCTGCAGAATTTACATCAAAATATGTCGGGAGATTCAATAAAAATGCTGGGGTTTAAATATTTATTATAAGCTTTACCTTTTTGCACTTCTAGTTTTTAAATACCAGCCACGATGACATTTAGGTTATTTAAATATGAATTATAAACCTCATAAGAAAGAAGGTACCATCTTCTGTTTCCTACTCCACCTGCCGAGGCCTTGTGGTGTGGCAAACTAGCCCTTACGAAGGTGGCATGTCACTGGTGGCTGTTCTCGGTCACTTGGGGCTGAGTGAGCTGGGAAGGAAGCAGACTCCTTTGGGACCATGCAGACTTCCTTCAGGACAGGGGCACTATTTAATAGTTACTGGTGTGGACGCCAAGATCTACCATGGGTATTTAGGAAGTAAGTAGAAGATATACCAGAATCAGACCTTTACCCAGATTCTTAGGGGAAAAAAAAAACTCCAACCATTTCTTCCTAAAATTAGGAACGTTGTTTCTCAATAAACACGTGCACACATGCCCTTAAAAAACAAAACAAAACAAAACAAAAACAATAGAAATGACTAACAGCTACATATTTACATGGTAAATAAATATATCTTTTTAAACCGCTAAATTTGCAATGAAAACTACCAAGGAGAAACACCAGGGATTGAGTTATCTTTAGTAAAACTCTAGTTTTTCCTAATGGAAGCGAAATGGTATTAGTAGACTCCGGCTGTAACAATGTAATCATAAAATTACTGATGTGTGTTTTTTTTACAATTATGCAGAACAATTAATAAGTACAGTAATAAAATACTGCACATCAAGTGAAATTGCCTTGGAAAGAACATCCTCTTTATATACAAACATAGCACTTCCATTTTACATTTGAACAAAGCCTCCGAAAAGTCATTCATTTTGAAATGCTCTCCTCCCAAGTCTGTGTAAAAGCAGGCACCACTATATATTTTAATTTTCCAGGAAAACAGCTTCATTAGGCGTGAAAGGTTAATTGCAGGTTTAAGTGGAGCTCAGGGAATGGTGCAGGGTCTGCAGTGAATTACACAGTCTGCTTTAGGATGACTTGAATGAGTGCTGTAAACTGTTTGCCCTGCTGAAATGTTTTACTACCTCATTTACTATCTGTCTTCTTTTACGGCTTGTATTTGTAGTTCTTCTAAACCTTTAATGGCTACAGTTTTATTTCACTGTAATCAGATTTAAATGGAAATACCATGCTGGGATGTTGAAATGTTTTCCCTCTGATTGTATACAGCTACATACTACTGATCAGAGTCCTGGCTATCCTTCACATGATTAAGAAAGTGACTTTGGGAAACTTTGATGTTACTTAGACTCTAGCTATTGTGCAGACTTAATTTAACATTCAGTGTGGCCATCCTTGCCAACATGCAACTAGGGCTGGATGCATAATTAGAAAATATGCATTTCCATTTTAATTTATCTGTTGGAAGGCCAGTGCAACTGAAGTCATTATTAGGCAGAACTCCAAAGGTTACATTGTTGAACCAAAATTGAAATGCTTCAAGTACTGAAAACACTGGAATGACAAATGGACTAGTCATATTTGTCTGAGAGTTTAAAGAAATGTTTCCCTTCACCTACTAAAAGCCAATGACAACTATAGATGTCAGTGTTTAAATACAAATTATAAATGTATTCTGCTTATACAATTTTGTTTGGCCTTTAACACATCATAATATTTTAAAATTTCATTTAAAGACACACCTTGCGAGTTTTATGAAATATAATCCTACCCCAGCACCACAGATGCCACCTTCTATTACACTGTAATATGGACTGTTCTCTGATTGGTTGGAATGTGCTGAGTAAATCATGGTCATTACTATCTCAAGTCATGGTTTAATGCAAATCCTCATGCTTTCTTAACAAATAAAGTTTCTTTTGAATGTTAACAGTTCTAATTTTAATTACATAGTAAAAAATCTTACTAATTCATTTAAAATATTTAGTGATTTTTTTTAAGAGTCACGGACATTAGAAGAATCAGCCTGGTAGCTACCCTTCCACATTATTAAGTAAATTTCCAATTGAGAATTCCCTCATCCTAAGCCACCTGAGGAAATATTTCCTGGTATTTTCTTCCTTCATTTAGAGGAATTGATATATGATAATTCTTTATTTTAATCCCGAATCATCTTTAAATTAATTAAAGTGCTTTCTGATCATTCATTGGAAAAATCAAACCATGGTACTACTGTAGTAATGATAATATCTTATTTTCCATGAGGTAGAGACATTGTATTTCAGCATTTCTAGTAGTAAAATGTCTTTGGTTGCTTTAAATTAAATGAGATTATGTGTGAAAATATTTATAAAGTCCTATACAAAGGTAATTAATAATTTTAATAATTAAACAATCAGTTACGACCACTACTAGTAAGAAATCAATCAAATTATGAATGTCCAGAAAACTCCAAAGTCCTCAAATATCAAGAAAGCATTTGAAGAGCAAATCACTTCACTTAACTATTATTTCTTGAGTGTCTACTATATATGCCAGTCACTGCACTGAGTCCCTTAGAATTTAGCAATGGATAAGACAGACAAGACATAAAAGATTCGATATCCCATGGAACTTCCATTATAGTGGATCAAGCTTTTGTTTTCTTTTGACAAAGTTATTGTGAAGATTAAATGTGAAGTGCTTAGGAAAAGTACCTGGTACCTATGAGCTCAAAAATGTCATCATCACCATCACCATCACCACCATCACCATCACCATAATCACCACCATCACCACCATCATCACCATCACCATCACCATCATCATCACCATCACCACCATCACCACCATCACCACCATCACCATCACCACCATCATCATCACCATCACCATCACCATAACCACCACCATCACTACCATCCCCATCACCACCATCACCATCACCATCATCACCATCACCATCACCACCATCACCATAACCACCACCATCACCATCACTATCACCACCATCACCATCACCACCATCACCATCACCATCACCACCATCACCATCACCATAACCACCACCATCACCATCATCACCAACACCATCACCACCATCATCATCACCATCACCATCATCACCATCACCATCACCATCATCATCACCATCACCACCATCATCATCACCATCACCATCACCATCATCACCATCACCATCACCACCATCATCATCACCATCATCACTAAGTGAGAAGTCTGAAGTCAAGTAGGGAGCAGTTGACAAAACAAAGAGCACTCAAGACTTTGCTTCTTTCCTTTAATAGCATTCATTCATTCACCCAACAGCTAGTTGCCTACTGTGTGCAATGCCAAATAAGGAACACAGTTAGATAGAAACGGGGACTCAAAGACTTGTGGATGGCATCAATTTAGAGCAACACTGTCAGTGAGGTGGTACTGTGTTCAGTCCTCAAACCAGAATTATTTTGATGCTTTGGATAACCAAATTGAGAACTTGCTCATAGAGATACAGAAGACTTATGTGTGTTGCTACTCATTATAGAATATTAAAATAATTGAAAGTGGTAATGGCAAAATAGAGGAAAGGCAACATGCAACAGAGAAAGCATTGTTTATATTAATATTGCTGTATTATTGGAAAAACTACTAATAATTAACATTTATCCACCTTCTAGGGTTTAAAAAAAATGCTTTCCCATTGATAATCTAGGTTGTTTCTTGAGTCTATGTGGCTGAAGTGGGTCAGGAAGCTCATTGTATCCCCTCTTCACTGATGGCCAAATGAAGCACAGAGTGATGAAAACACCTAGTTCAGGGCCACACAGCTGGCACTGGGGGTGGTACCTGAACTCAGGCCTCCAGATCCTTTGACTTGAACTCTGCTCACTTCATACCATTAGAAGGAAATTGCTACTTTAGTACAAATGAGTAACACATGATATTGAGCCAAATGGGGGGGGGGCAAAATTCAAAAATTGGTAGAGGTATAAAATCAGTGAAGGTCAAAGGCATTAATTAGTGTTGATGGTAATAAAAATAATAGCAATAATATTTTTTTAAAAAAATCCCTATTCTGTTAACATTGACTGAATGCTTACTAATGCAGACATTGCCCTCAGCACTGGATGTGTATCATTTTATCCATTTATGCAAATAGGAGCAGATGATAGTGTAGCTTCAATTGAAAAACCTGTGTTGAGGGAATATATATGTAACTAGCATGGTTGAGGTGGGCTGTTGTCAAAGAGTCATTATCAAATAGCACGAAGCTAGGGCAACAATACAAGCACTCCTAGATTTGCTAATAATCACACAGAGATAAATTCTATGAAGTAGGCCCAAAGCATGAAGGAATAAATGTAGAAGGGAGACCTCTGGGGTGGGTGTGGAGGTCAAAGATTCCCAGGCGAGGTGGTTTCTGAGCTGAGGTGTGAAAGATGAGAAAGGACTACTCGGGAGAAAAGGCCAGGCCCGAGCAGTGGGGTGTATTCCGGCTACAGGGAACTAACACTTCGCCAGCATGAAGGGCAAGGGCATTTGAAACTTTTGGACATTTGCTCTGGGTGGAGTATAGGTGCAAACAGGAGAAGAGTGAGAGAGTCCATGAGACAGCCCCGGGTGCCAAACGTGGAAATAGATGTTCCATCTGCAAGCCAGAAAGAGCCATGGGATGATTTTAAGGAATGGAAAGGCATCACCCTATGTTGATTTCAAAGAGACACTCCTAGTGGTAGCTCAGATGGATGGGAGTTGGGGGTAAGGCTAAGATAACTATAACCAGATAAGAAAACGCCAATAAAGAGAGGGAAAAATGATGAACAGCACAGATGTTTTAGGAGAGATTAATATGGGAGATGAAAAATAGGGAGTGATCTAGAACAACTCCCAGCTTGCTGGCTTGAACAGCCAAGTGCATACAAATGTTATTCACTGGTATATGAAGGAGGGACAGAATGGCCACGGTAGATGGCGGATCATTTGTTCTGTTCTGTACATACTGAGTTCAGCGATCTGTGGGACATCTCAGGGGGGTGTCTAGCTAGATATGCCGCTGGGAAGCTCAGGAATAAAGTCTAGCCCAGAGATAACCAGGGTGTTCTGCATGGATAGAATCTGAAGGCTTTGTAAGTATAGGTAAGTAATGCTAGGTGTTGTAATACTTAAAGCCTGACATCTCAGTGGCTCAACATGTTAGTTCACTTCTCACTTTGTAAAAGTCCCAGAAGAGTATCCTGATTGGTGTCAGGACATGCATGGGGGAAGGACGAGGGAGTGAGTGCAGCCCTTGTCCTATGCAGTAACTCAGGGACCCGGGCTGACGGTGATTCTGCCATCTTCAGCTGGGGCTTCCACAAGTGCCTGGAGCATTGACATCTAGGAGGCAGGTGGGGGACGAGAAGGTAGAGAAGCTCATGGTACTGCCTCAATGCCATTAGCAAGTCCTCCTCTGCAGAAACAACTCTCCGCTAAAGGAGGGAGGGGCAGATCTTGGGTGGGAAACCAGCAGTCTCTGCCACCAGGTGGAGGACGCTGCCCTTGGTAGGAAGAAGAGAGTAAGAAGGAGGTAAGCCCGAGAGGAGAGGACTGGCAATGGTGGAGGGGAGCCCATGGGAAGACAGACCACCCGGAGACGCAGGAGAAAGACAGAACTGAGACTGTTCAAGACTCTAAGAAGACTAGTCAGGGGCTAGTTCTAACCTGTGGGTCCCGTTTCTGTTTGTAATAAATAGCCACAAAATTCCATGACAACTATAAGCCAGCTGAGTGTGTGGCTTCCAAGCTTTTCTTGATCTGAAATTCGGAATGTCCCTTGAGAGGTTTCTTTTGGAAGGAAGTTGGAGTCAGTGGTTCCTAAGGTCACTCTGGCTCTCTAGATTTATGGCTGCAGCTGCCTTCCCTCAGCAGGCCTGCAGCAAGAACCCAGGCCTCCTCTCTTGTACAGGCTCTCAAGGGCGGCAGAGCGGGCTGCCATGAGTATGACTGCAGAGTCTGGGGACTGGCTGGGTCCAAAGACTTCCTTGCTGGAGATGAGCATTCGTTCCTGCTGCCTATGGACTTGTGAAGGCCTGGACATACTTCTACCAGAGTGAGAACCACACCGGTAACAGTAGGTATGGTCTGTACTTCCTGGTAGATGTGGTTTCCGTGATGCCAAGAACACCAACCGAGACCTGGTTCTAAGTTTCATATCAGAGAACTAAGGAGGATGCATGGTGTCAAAGACCAGGCTGGGATTAACATTATGTCTAGCAATCTCTGGACAACTGAATAGATTATTTTTTAAATTAATTTTCTAACTCTTCATGTTATAATAGAATTTTGCATTTTAAACTCTGCCTACCCCCAAGACTGGGAGCACTTAAAATGTAAGAGCTATGTTTTTATTCACCTTTATATCCCAATGCTTAGTCTAAAATAGGTAGTCAACAACTACCACTTGAATGAGGAGTAAATGCAATATCGTCATTCTGTATGCTGCTAAAGAAGTGAATTTTGATTAGAGGTCTTGGTGTGATTTTATCTTGAAGGTATTTGGAAATAGAGGCTGGCCTCCTTCTTTTCTCTCTCCCTGTGCTTAGCTGCAAAGAAGACAGCGAGTGGAGCGTGGGAATAATGCAGGGCAGGGAGGGACCACCAGAACAGAAGTGTACCTATAAACAGTCTCTGGTCCAAAAGGGGATCCAGGGATCCCGCATGGTCCCATTGTACTCCCCTGAAGGCCTGAACGTGCTTATGTCCAGACAGCTACACCAGTGAGAGCTACACCAGTGAGCATCTGGCCCAGTATCTTGGTCAACATGGTCTATAAACAGGTTTTAATATCTGTGGCTGTGTTTACAATATTGATGAAAAATTGAAACAGCTGCCACACTTGCTTGGCAGCGAAGCATTAGCAATTCAGCTCTCCCTAAATGTCTTTGGAGAGACTGAGAATTTTAAATCAACTCAGGAAGCCCCATCGTAAGCTTCTTTCAGTTCCTGAATGAACCACTTCCCAAAAGGAAAAATCAGTTCACCTTTCAAGTTCTGATCTCTCTCTCTGGAGAGCTGTGCAAAGTTAGAGCCAACACAAAAAAAAACACAAATAATTTTTTGAGCTCTGATATGTATTTATAAGGAACTAGATTATAATTTTCAGTCAAGGTTAAACGGTGTTGTGTGCTGTGAATCACTGCTTTCCACAGCATTTATATAAATTTATATAAGAATATATGAGAGTATAGTAGACAGCCTCAAGCTTAAATACCACATAGTGTATATGGACCACACTGACTGTTAAAAGACAAGCCATCAACTTAAAAAAAAATGAAGTTTAGTATTGTCCAAGGTGATGTTTCTGCTCTCCTAAATTCATAGCTGTCAATTTGTGCCTTCCATTTAAAACTCTCAGATCATAGCAAAAATGGGAGGGAAAAAAAAGCAAGATAAAATTATGCAAATCCTCACTGCTAGCCATTTAGATAAAATGGAAGAGAAAAATGCTATACAGAATCATGATTTTTCCATTAATATTATTATAAATTGCTTAGACCTTACCAAAAGTTATTACAGATAAGTCAATGGCCAAAGGCATTTTAACAAAAACAGATGTGTCTGTAACCAAATTGATCCTTGATAAATCTCCTTTGCTGAAGGAAAAGGCAGTATAGTTGGACAGTATATTTCCCAAAAAAGACTCCAAACTAAGCCTCTGATGTTTGCTAAGTGATCCAAGACCCCAGATAGTACACATTCTCTCCAGTAATTCAAAACAGGGACTTTGGGGAAGTAGTTTGTTTAAATGACCTCCTTTAATCTAACAGAAAATAGTATAAAAGAAACCTTCATTCTCTGAAGCAATTTTGAGAATCTGACTGAGCATGTCCCATAAAGGCTGACCCTTCTGAGTGAAAAAAGTGTCATTTTGCCCCACTTTGCCTTTGGAAACAATCAAAGTGTCCCCTGAGCTACTGTAAATTGAGAAGTGTTACAAAGAGTCAGCACTAGTAGGAAACTTTCAAACTCTACAGGCAGGTAAATCACAGAGGGAGCAGATTTCAGAATGATCTGGAACTTTCTGATGTTATATCCAGGGGGATAAGCATGGTCCTGCATTCATTCCAAGGTATCTGTAAACACAAAAAGAATTCCCATAGGTCGCTCTACAATCTCTGACTATAGTTTCCTAAATATCCAAATATATTTGTAGAAGGGATATCTTGCTAATCATAGCTTCTTCACAGGTGGCAATGAAATGGGTTAAGAGGTGGATGGAGACAGAAATTGGTATTCGTACACGTCATTATAGAGGGCCCACTGGAGAGAGGATCCGAATGTCACTTGTGGGAGAGATGGAAGACTTTGCCTTCTTCATTAGGTGCATTCACTTTGGATTTTATCTACCTACTTTCAGTAAGTGCCTTAGCTGGCAGGGAGATGAAAAAACTTGCTTTCAGGTCAATAAAGGAAATCTCTTATGATCAATGGTTGATTAGAACAGGATCTTCTGAGCAGCAGGCTCTGAGCTGCATTCTGTAAAGGGTTTTCAAATTAGTCTTACTCTGAGGTCTGGGCAAGGGGCCAGTTCACCATCCAGCTGCTGCTGACTTTCAGCCCGATGGTTGATAAGTTCTCATAATTAGTGGAAAAGGTTTTTTTTGTTTTGTTTTGTTTTAATAAAGAAAAGAAACTTGCATTTTAGAGGAATTAAATCTAAGAAAGTATAGAAGTATAGCAGAAGTATGGTACTATCTGGTTTTAAAAAATATTTATGTTTCAAGATTCACAGATCAATGGAACAGGATAGAGAGACCAGAAATAAACCCATGTGCATATGGTCAATTAATCTATGACAAAGGGCAGGAGAATATACAATGGGAAGAGACAGTCTCTTTAATAAATGGTGTTGGGAAAACTCGACAGCTACATGCAAAGAATAAAAGTGGACCACTTATACCACACACAGAAATAAACTCAAAGTGGATTAAAGATCTAAACGTTGAGACCTGAAGCCATAAAATTCCTAAAAGAAAACATAGGCAGTAATCTCTTGGACATTGGTCTTAGTAAGATATCTATGGCTATGTCTCCTCCGGCAAGGGGAACAAAAACAAAAATCTACCATTGTGACTACACCAAAATGAAAAGGTTTTGCAAAACAAAGGAAACCATCAACAAAACAAAAAGGTAACCCACTGAATGGGAGATGTTTGCAAATGATATATCTGATACAGGGCTAATATCCAAAATACATAAAGAACCTACACAATTCAACACCAAAACCAACAACAACAAAAACATAATCTGATTTATAAATGGACAAAGGATAGGAATAGACATTTTTCCAAAGAAGACATACAGAAAGCCAACAGACATATGAGAAGACACTTGACATCA
Source organism: Mellivora capensis (assembly GCA_004024625.1). Classification (NCBI taxonomy): domain Eukaryota; kingdom Metazoa; phylum Chordata; class Mammalia; order Carnivora; family Mustelidae; genus Mellivora; species Mellivora capensis. The sequence continues at coordinate 32,819 of PISX010004864.1, read as the reverse complement.
CTCATCATCAGGGAAATGCAAGCCAAAAACCACAATGAAATATCACCTCATACGAGTCAGAATGCTAGCATCAAAAAGACAAGAAACAACAAATGTTGGCAAGGATGTGGAGCAAAGGGAACCCTTGTGCATTGTTAGTAGGAATGTAAATTGGTGCAGCTACTATGGAAAACAGTATGAAGATACCTCAAAAAATTAAAAATAGAAATACCATATGATCTGGCAATCCCAATTCTGATGTATGTGTCCAAAGGAAAAGAAAACACTAACCTCAAAAGATAAAAGCATCCCTCTGTTTATTGCAGTATCATTTACAATACCTAAGATATGGAAACAACCTAAGTATCCATTGATAAATGAATGGATAAAGATGATATAAAATGATATACTGGACTATTGGAATATAATGGAATATTACTCAGTCATAAAAAAAAGAATGAGATCTTGCCAATTGTGACCACACAGATGGACGTCAGTGGTGATACATGAAGTTGAAGTAACTCAGACAGAGAAAGGCAAATACCATATGATTTCACTTACACATGGAATCTAAAAAACAAAACAAACAAACAAATACCAGAAACGGACTCAGAAAGACGGAGAACAAATTGGTGGTTGCTAGAGGGGAAGGGAAGTGGAGGGAGGGGTAAAATAGATGAAGGGGATTAAGAGGTACAATCTTCCAGTTATAAAATAAATGTGAAAAAGATAGCATAGAGAATATAGTATGTAACACTGTAATAATGTATCATGACAGATGGTAACCATACCTATTGTGGTGAGCACTGAGTAATATACAGAATTGTCAGATCACTATGCTGTACACCTGAAACTAATATAATATTGTATGCCAACTACACTGCAATAATAAAAATTTTAAAAAGGTTCGTACACACACACAAAAGTATATATATATCATCAGATTTTGTTTTATATTCCTTATTTCAAACCCTTACCTTTTTTTTTTTAAATTCTTCAAAAACCCTCACTTATTAGACCTGGAGAATGTAGATTAAAAATTTTATTTACAAAGGTACTTAAGACTTGCCCTTGAACGATGTCAAGGAGATACTGAAAGGCAACTGTAAGTGACTTATTTATAATTAAGTACATTTAGTCTCCCTTGCTTTTACAATTTTTTTTTGTGAAAGACTACGTTTTAAACACATTTGGACAAACAAGGATTGCAATAATCAGAACAAATGCACATGCCCTATGAATAGCTGCAGATTTTAATGAATTACATTTAATTCCCGTTTCGTTTCACTTTCCAGAGGTGAAAACGGCCAGGGAGCTGTTTTTATCTCTTTGGTCAAGTACTAATCGAGAAAAGAGAAGGTAGAGCAGAAAGTACTGACCTTGAGTCAATAAGCCACAATGCTGAAGAATTACCCACTATTTGTAGAAAACTAGGATAATCTGCAAAGAATGGAAAGGGAGTGTACAAAGTAGCAGATCCTAAGGCTCAGGGACTCAATGTCCAAAGTCCATCAAGCATTACACCTAGCTGCATACCACAGAGCCTTCTTTGCAGGGGATTATAAGCAGTGTTATCTGTAAGGAAATATTGGGTGAGCTGCCTGAGACAAAATATGGCTGTCTTTGTATAGAAACGACTCATATGGCCAGAACCGACCCAGCTAAATCAGGAGCTAAGCCAATTATACCCAAAATTTAATTTTAATTCAAAGCAACAATTAAATTGTGGGTGGCAGAATAGCCTGGCTGTTGGACTGAGCCATTCAGAATTGTTTACAGTTACGGTGGCCTCGATGGCATGTCTAGATCATGTCCTGAACTCTGTGATCCAACATGCAGAGTTGATACACTGTAATCCTGAACATGAGCTATATTTAGAAGCACAATTAAACATGCACAAGCATCTTCGGATCAGAAATCTCCTATATCTCTAGAACTATTGTGAGATGAAATAAATTATTGACTCACTGTAGCTCATGTGGAAAAAGACTGGTTCAGAAGAAGGAAACAAGGCGTAGGATGCCTCCTGAAGATCATTTTAAAATACGGAGCACCAGTATTCGAGTGTACATTGGACATAGTTAATCATTCAGAGACACGTTCCCTGAAGCCAGGTCCATGAGGAGACACTTGCTTAACTTCTTAACATGACCAGTACTTTAATACGAAAGGATCTGTACCATATTCTGTGAGAGGACTTGGGAACTACACCACAAACCTCACAAAGATGCTTTTTCACAGATTACTTAACCTTTCTCAAACATTTATATTAGACTGACATTTGAAAAGAGAAAAACATATATTTTTATATACCAAAGCAGTCTGTTCCACTCTCCATCTTTAACATATTGACATGTGTTTTGTTCTAGTATTAACTCAAAATTAGCTTTGAGATAAAAGTTCATATTAATTATCCCATAATGTAGTCTAATCACAGCTGACATTTTGGAAGATGGTAAGGTAGCCAAGATATACTGAAAAAGTGGGTGAAAATATTTCATGTGTTCATCACAGGGAGCCTACAGTGCTTCTCCATGAGCTCATTGTGTCCTAAAGTGAACCCAACAGGGACAACTATTGCAAGCAGGATGAAGGGACCTAGTCAAGCACAGACTCCTTCAGACTTGCTCCTTCTCTGGCTCCTAGATGATGAGCCAAAAAGATTTTGGACATATTTCAGCTTTAATCTCATTATTTTATTGATTCTTATGACTTTGGTATAACACAAAAATCAGATCGAATGTGTCAAAGATTTATGTTTTAGATTTCTCTTCTTCAATTTAAATGATTAACCCTAGAATTAGTGAACATTAAATCTAATCGGGCACTGCCTTTTGAACTCACTAAATGTTGCAAACTTTAATATTAAAAAAACAGATACTTTTATTATACAAAAAAATCCTAAATCCCAGTATGAAATATATGTGATCACACTTAGTGTCAACAAAATTTTTATGTGAGTCTAAATGAGCCCCTATAGTTTATTAGTCAGAACAGAAGTTGAAATTTCTCCTTGTTGAATGGAATGAAAATTGAGCACAATGCAGTTACAACACAAATGCAAAGGAAAATACTGATTTTGATTCTCTCTTGTTCTTCAGGGGAGGATTTGACAAAACGGGGTTCTCAGGATGGTTATGTTGAAGAACACAAGGATTCAGTGAGTTTGGTAATGCCTTTGTTTCTTATAATCCTGTTGAAGCAAATTTAGGCATTGTTACAAGTATGAAACAATCAAGCTTACAGGACAGATTTCTAAAATCATTCTTAAAATCTGATCCTTCCAATAAGGATGCTTTACACACACACACACACACACACACACTCATGTATGCACTTATGGAGTATTAGATTAAGCCCTAAGAACCAACAAATTGCAAAATATTCTATTACATTTATACTGGTACCCTTTTTATTATCCATATGAACAGATTAAGCAAAGTACTCCCGTATTTAAAAAAAAAAACAACAACAAAACAATACTGTTTTAGTTCTGGTTTGATGAGAATTTCAAAGAAGTAAAAAGGTAAGACAGTGAGCATCAGAAACTGAATTGGGAGCCCTTGGTTTGGGATAATTAACTAATCGATAGACAATTCTCCTTCTCGGGGACACATAGGACCAGACATTTATTAAGGAACTTTTCAGAGTTTCATACAAGGTAATTAATATAGGCTTCAATATAGAAAATTACTTTTTAATGACTTTCTGTTCAAGTTACATGAATTTTATGTAAGGAAAGGCTTATGAAGTCTAAGGTTTTCTTTCCACCCAGGTTATTAAAATTTGTATTTGAATATAGTTTCTTTCATTAACATTAAATCAGTTAGCTTTAATTTATGAAAAAGGACTGCTAAGTTTTACAATAGTTTGAACAGCTTTAATTTGCATTCATGAAAAAACACAATAAATTAATTTGCTACTTGGAAAGAATTTGACAAATGCATTAATCATGAAGAAACTGAATTCGGTTTTCTTTACTCTTTCTCACAAAGATAGATGTAAGATAAGAGACTACCGATTTAACCTTCTTTCAGCAAAATGAGATGTCATGATAATAATGGGGATATTCAGAGAACCAGAGAATTTTAGAGCTGGAAGGAATCTTAGAAATTTCCTGGTTTAACATATAGGGAAAGAACAGGTCAGTATCCCAAACTGTCAGGGGGTGGGGTGGAGTAGTGAAGGGGGATTATTTCATTTTCTCCATGGGAAAACACAGAAAAGTTAGAATTATTCAAGGACTAATTTGGCATTTAAATAACTTCAGTTCTACCTGAACCCTGCTGCTTCTTGTCCCTGCAGTCTGAGACTACGGTTTGAGCTCAGGAATGATGCTGAATCATAACGTGAAACACTTACTGCAGAATTTAGATTTTTAAGCAATAGCATGAAAATAGCACTCAGACTCTTCCTGACACCCCCATTGTGCATTGATGTTTTTGACAAGTCAATGAAATACTGTCAAATACATTTACAAATTTGTATCACTGTGAAAAGGTTTGGATAAAGGAACATTCAACAGTAGTACACTGTGTTGCAAATATTTCTCTAATTTTGCTATTTGTCTTTTTACTTTATTTTTCTCTTAGCATCAAACTTGCTTTCATATGTAGTTCAAGTTACAGATGATCTTTATGACTCGTATATTTTTGTGCTACTTAGAAGGGCCTTCCTTACTTAGACTATAATAAGGTGTTCTCATGTTTTCTCCTATTGCTTTATTTTTTATTATTATTATTTTTAAATGTATTTATTTATTTATTTAGAAAAAGAGAGAAAGAGAGCACTCATGCAGGAGCAGTGGAAGGGACAGAGGGAGGGAGAGGGAGAGAAGCAGACTCCCTGCAGAGCGGAGCCTGATGTGGGGCTGCTGCTGGATCCCAGGACCCTGAGATCATGACCTGAGCTAAAATCAAGAGCCCGATGCTCAACTGACTGAGCCACACAGGTGCCCCAATTGTTTTTTTTTTTTTTAATTTAAAGTTTTTGTATTATTAAGAAAATACAAAAGAAGTTGCTGAAAGCAACAGCGATCACAATATTCTTAGCGAATGTTCAAACTTTATCAACCACTGGTGAATTAATGCAATTCTAATTTTTGATCTACTACATACATATAATATATGTGGGCATATATGTATGTATGAGACATTGCTGGGTCACATGAAGATGTGCATATAATAATTTACATAATTTAAATCATGGGACCACTTCATCATCACTAGAAGGATTTTAATCCTTAAGTAAAGACTCTGATCAAAAAGATGAACATTTGTTTGGGAAATTTATGTTGATATATAACAGCATATGGTCTTTTTCATCATGGATTTATGTACAGGAGGCAAGCTTCATGTTCACAGTTAGAAGCATTAAAGATGGAGTCTCATGAGCGAAAAAAAAAAAAAAAAAGACCATAAGTGCCTACAGAATGATCTTAACAAAAAATTGAATCGTTCTTTGTAATTCAAACATTACACTAAATTATGGAAATGATTCTTATTCTCCCTTTACTGTGGGGTAAAGAACATGAATATCTTAAAGATAGCAAGAAAATAACCCATGAGCCCACTTATTACATAAGTTGTATTTTCCTTACGCTAAAAATACTCTTTTTGCTCTTTTAGGTCTTTATGTCTATAGAAATAAATCTAATTTTTTTTCTTTTAACTTACAATTCATTTTTTCTATATGTTATTCTTTATATGAAAGACATTGCCTTACTTCTTATTTTCTTATTAATTTAAAAATTTTAAAATCTGTTCTTATAATACCACATATGCCAGCCTGGAAAAGAGAAATTTTTTTGCCAGAAATAATCCTTACTACTAAGAAAGAATATTATCAGAGTGCCAGGGTGACTCAGTTGGTTAAGTGTTCAACTCTTGATTTTAGCTCAGGTCATGATCTCAGGGTCATGGGCACTAGCCCCATGTCTGGCTCCTTGCTCAGCAGGGAGTCTGCTTGAGATTCTCTCTCCCTCTCCCTCTCCCTCTGCCCACCCCCCAACACTGCTCTCTCATGCTCTTTAAAATAAATAAATCTTTAAAAAAAGAAAATATTATCTAGATTATTTATGTATATAAAGGGATCATGTAATTTTATGTTAAAGTATACTTAATTTTGATTGGCTATTTATCTTCAGAAAATTTTAACATTAAATTTTAAAGATATTTATTATTTTAGAGAGAGAGAGAGTGCACATATGTTCGTACACTTGGGGGGAGGGGTAAAGGGAGAGGGAGAGAGAAGCTTAAGCAGACTCCCTGCTGAGCAAGGAGCCAGACATGGGGCTAGTGCCCATGACCCTAAGATCAAGACCTGAGCCAAAACCAAGAGCTGCTGCTCAACCAACGGCACCACCCAGGCAGCCCTTACATTAAATCAAAATTTAGCCAAATAATTACAGAAAAACTACTTCTGATTCTGGTTTCCTTAGTAAAACATTAAAATCCCAGTTGACAAACCATGGTGTTTCTCTAAAAAATAAGGATTAGAATAAAAATATTTCCCCAAAGACAGGCCATGCTAAACTGCTTATGTATATCCACAGACTTTTTTCATTTCAACCAAATCTTAGTGCCAAAATGATAGCGAGCACGTAGGGCTGGGTTCAAGGACCGCTCAGACCCTCATTCAGCATGTGTTGATGGGCATCCCTGGGTAATGAGGCTGGCCTTGTTAGCTGAGCAAACCTGCCCCACCCCCATGGCTCTAGGTGAGTCAGAATCACTGGGGTAGGGAAGCCAGCTAATGTTTGAGAAACATTTTCACTCATAGGTTTAAAACACAGAACGTTTTGGTTAACCCTGCCTGAAATTCCACAATATTCAAGTTAATCTGTTTTTATTTTACGATATTTAAAAATACACAGTTATAAAAAGGTTACTAAATTTAAGGTTATTCCCTTTCGAAATCAGGAGATTCACCAATATTTTATATTGACACCACTTTTTAGGAAATCAGCCACTGCGTGAAGATTATTCATATTCTATTTCTTCCAGTATTGTTACTAGGTACACTTATGAGGCACCTGCTACCTGATGCTCTTTAACCATAAAGGACAGCATAAAGGTAAATGAGAGTGTATTCTCAAACTGCGGACCAGTGAAACCTGGAAACACGGGAGGAGGAGGGAAAAGAATGAAAGTGCCTTAACTTAAAACATATTGAGGGGCACCTGGGTGGCTCAGTTGGTTAAGCATCTGCCTTCTGTTCAGGTCATGATCCCAGAGTCCTTAGATTGATGGCGCCCTGCATCAGGCTCTCTGCTCAGTGGAGAGCCTGCTTCTCCCTCTCCCTCTGCCCTTCCCTGCCCCCCATTGTGCTCTCTCTCTCTTAAATAAACAAAATCTTTAAAAAAACGTTGTAACTTAGGGCTCTTACCTCATCCTTTTTAAAAAAAAGTTACTAGCTTCTACATTTTAAAAAATCTTTTCATGTATATTAGCTCGTATATAAACTTTTGAGAAAATAGTGCAGAGCTACAATCTATGATCATCTCTGTTAGGCTTGATGTCATAATTTTTCTCTTTCTCTTGTCATTTATTCTTCTTCTGCTTCTTTTAAAAATACTCTCTTCAGTTTCCAGCTTCTCTGACTTTAAAAAGCAGGTAGTGTGATGGCTGGTCTTTTTGACATTCTTGATTAAATAATTGCATTATCTAAAACATCTTCTAAGTTTTCAGGGACCTCCTTTTGTGAAATGTCTACTAAAATTTCTCTAAAGCTGTCTTATTCTGTGAGCAACTTGGACTGTCATATCATTATTTGATGCTGTAGAACATAGAAGGGATTTCAGATGGTTTCAATAACCATTTCTGTTATTGTGCTATTCTTCTAATTTTGGTTCACAGGCAATTTATATTTAAATATCCTCTATATATACATGAGTTGTCAAAAGAAGTATTGATATTTTGATAATTCTTAACATACTCATTTTTTCTCTTAAAACTTTCTTTTTGGAATTTTAGTACCCCATCTATAAAATAATTGAGTTTATATGGCTTCTTTTTATGATACTGACTAGAAGATTTCCCTCTTTTATTAATGCTTCCATCTGAGGTTATAAAGGTGATATATTTTTTTAAAGTACAATGCAAATTAATCCAGATTTTGGTTAATGCAAGGTCACTTTAAAGGATGACTTAAATCCATTCCATGCACCTTTGGGCTGCTTGGCCCCTTCTAAGGGTTCCTCTTGGGATCTGTAGCAAATGAATCTCCTGCCAGACCTCGCTAGATGGGTTCTCGTGCCCCTCTCAGACTCTGGGTGTCTGTATGGCACCCAGACTATGCCCAGCAGGGGATAGTCGAGTAGTGTCTCAGAATTAAGAGTCTTAATACGACCCCCTTTTACCCACAATCTGGCTTTTCCCATTTCTTTGGAAGGCTTGGGGTAGCTTTGGCTTTTGCTGGCTTGAGTTCCATGAGCAGTAGCAAAGACTGAGTTGAGGATAGAACACATTTTGGCACACCTGCACATGTGTGCTAAAGTCAGAGGGAAGTGCTACCCACTAATGAACACAGAGGAGAGATCAGAAAACAGCACGCCCCCAAACACACTGACTCTCCACAAATGCAACCCAGTTGTTGTCTCTACTTGGAGAGGAGGGATGTGGACAGTGGAGTCCATGGTGACCCTGTGAGAAGGGCAAATTCCAGATTCGCTTTTATTGCAGCTTTTTGTAACCTCTTGTGGCATGGGGGACAGCTACTTTCTGCATCAAAAATGTCACTGAAAATGCTAATCTATATTGAAAAAACTGGACTTCCCTTAGCTTCCTAATAATTTTGTTGTGTACTTCCAAGCTCACAACTGACTATAGAAGCTCCATCCCTACTCTTAAGCTAAAAATACCTTGTATCTCCTTGGGTTTCTCTGTCGTTATTTTAAACCATGACTATTGTTAGCTTCAGAATCAAGCTGGCGTCCTATCTAGCACACCTGGGAGGAACAAGCACACTGATTTACCATTACAGAATGGATCAAAACATGTACTACTATTTATGATGATATGTGTCATTATTACACACCCACAGTGGGCCAAGTACTACCCTGAACACTTTGAAACGTTAACTCTAACCTTTCCAAAAATCTGCAATGTAGTTGTTATTACCTTACTACCAAGATGAGAAAACTTGATCCTGAAAGAAGTAAAAAGTTACTAACTCAGAACAAATGGTAGAATCAGGATTTGAATCCAGGTCTATCACCTTATTCTGCCATACTATCTTTCAACACATCTGTACCAATTGAGAACAAAGGTTCTTTGAATGTAGTGCTTGCATATGGCTATATTATGAGTAGTCAGATACTTTTTAATTATTTGTAGAATCACTAGGAATTCTTCAGGCATAAATGCAGACTGATGTGTGTGTCTTATTAGCAACTTAATATATGAGGATCACGATTGCCATTGAGGCGCTTTTGAATGACTCTAGAATGGTTCTGAGAAACAAAGTTTAATCTATCAACTTACACAGTAGATATTTCTGGAAAATTCAGTATATATTAAAAGCATTAAAATGAGTTTAATGTGAAACAGAAATTCTAAGTTCAGACAGCTTTAAACAATTTTTTTTTTTTGTCTTTCCCTTCACAAGTGGCCAGCGTGGCACTCTACACTGTGTGGTCCTGTCCCATGCTCCACAGAGCATCTGAGACCACTGTGCCTTCTCTGCTAACTGCCTGTAAAGCGGCCCCAGTCATGATGAAAACCCAGAATGTTCTGCAAATGTCTGAAAAAGTTTTACAAGGTAATACTGGCCCTGCTGAGAATCACTGTTACAAGTGTGTCCCTTCAGATATGCTGTGAAAAACCTTAGTGGTGGACCAAAGCTGGTTCTTCCTTTTCAAGGCCTATCAAAACATGAGGAGTTTTCACCTAATTCTTTGTGAGACTTTTTTACATTAGAATAGCACATTACTCTGTTAGGTCATTGCATTAGGTATCAATAATATAACAAGTTACCCCCAAAGCTATATGCTTAAGATAACGAGTGTTTATTAATCTCACAGTTTCTGTAAGTCAAAATTTGGGACTAGCTGAGCTGAGCCCAGGCCTCTCCTGAGGTTGCAGCTACGATGTTGGCCATGGTGACAACCACCTGGAGGCCTCACTGGGACCTGAGGGCCCGTTCAAAGCTCATGCACGTAGCCATCAGAAGGCCTCAGTTCCTTCCTGGCTGCTGACCAGAGCCTCCGTTTCTTACCACATGGGCCTCTCCATAGCAAGTGTCCTCATGATGGCCACTGGCTTTTCTCACAGCAAGTGATCCAAGAGAAAGAATGAACAAAAGCAGAAGTGCCTTTTGTAACCCAGCAGTGAAAGCTGGACCCTGTAACATCTGTGTTACTCTGTTAGAAGGGAGTCACTGAGTCCAGACCATCCCCAGGGGTAGGAGATTTGGGCTCTACCTGTTCACAGGAAGATTATCAAAAGTTTGTGGATATAGGGGGCACCTGGGTGGCTCAGTGGGTTAAAGCCTCTGCCTTTGACTCAGGTCATGATCCCAGGGTCCTGGGATCGAGCCCCACATCGGGCTCTCCACTCAGCAGGGAGCCTGCTTCAACCCCACCCCCACCCCCGCCTGCCTCTCTGCCTACTTGTGATCTCTGTCAAATAAAAAAAATCTAAAAAAAAAAAAAGTTTGTGGATATATTTTAAAACCACCATAGCCATCAAAGCCAGGGATAAGCTGTCCCTGTTTGTAACACGAAAGACCTAGACTTAATAGAATTCCTGTGAATCTAATCAAACGTGGACATGGAGTGAGGGGAAACAGTGTGAGAAGAATGGCTGGCAGTGGGTCTGGGTTTGAGGGGAGTCAGGAAGGATGGGGTTGCACTGAGTTGAGGAGATACTGAGGGTGATGGACAGATGGACAGATTCCTGGGGCAACCGTAAGCTTCAGTTGAACGTCATCTCTACCTCTGTATCCACATCTTTCATCTATAGCCCAGAACTCCAAAACCTGCAGCCTCATTTTATCTCATGGAAAATAGAAAAAATTCACTGGATTTTTATATGTTTCCACTTTTTGATGAAAGACTTTGCAGGAAATAATTAGACATGTGGAAAGCTTTCAGAGTGCCTTCTGTACCTATCACTGGAGAACTTCGAGCTGAGATCATAATGAGTAGAGCTGTATTAGAACACATTCTCCATTCTGCTGCTCTTCCTCCAGGCTGAATGAACCCATCATTTCTTATCAAGTATGTTCTATTTAGCATTTCAGCCAGCTTTCCAATTTAGCTAACTTTCAGGTTCTCTTGTTTACTATTTACTTACTGCTCCCAAGAAGAATCTGAACATCACATTTGCATCAACACAATCTGTTGACCCCTTATCTTTTGGAGATCTGCATGCAAAGACTCAGGGCAATCTTGGATGCCAACTGGAATGATGGGCCTCATTGGGAGTGTTTCCTCTTCCCCCCATGCAGTCACGGCTGTGAAGTTCTCCTGTTGAGTAAGGGCCAATCACTTTATCTGCTCACAGTCAGGTTCTTATGTTTGCTAATTACCAGGAAATATCTCATATACTGAAATTGCAAAGGAATTCACAGGTTCCTACTGCAGATGAGAGGTATAAAACCCATAAGAAACATGTTTTCTCTGCCTATCCAAATTCTGTTCCACTATTGCTTCAGACCCAGCTTGAAGACCAAGCTCTTCTGGTTACTTACCACAGACTTCACTAAAATTTCTCTCCTGAACTTCTTGAGCACCTAAAGTCTGTTTTACGTAATCCCTGATGGTTACATTGTTTATTGTCATTTTCTCAGCTAAGGCTAAAGTGGTTCCTCTGACCCCTAGCCCCACTACACCTCTACTGTGGAAATACTCAGTTGTTAATTATTTTTAAAATCTAGTTATTTCTTAAAATTTATTGAGATCACTGTCTTTAAATTATTGAACCTTTTCCTAAGAATTTCATAACTGTATATTCTACAAGGAATGTAGTTAGCACTCCCTGTTCATCTGTAGAACTCCTCAGAAGGCAAGGAGAAGATGCTGGAAAAGAAATCGCTGCCAGCTAGGGCACGTATCCCTTGAATCTCAGATTCCTCATTTTATAGCAAGGTAAGAAACATTTTTTAAAAGATTTTAAAATGATAGTAATTATTATCTCTGGAATCTATTATTTACTATTTTAACAATTATTAGAAATGGGATTTCATATAAGAAAAGTCAATCCACCCAAGAGTACTTGTTTGTAATAAATATAATAGCAGTGATTTTCGTGGCCCCCACTTATTTTGATTTTCCTTGTTTACAGGGAGCGTACCAGGTGAGTAAGTACTGAGCAAACCTGAAATAGTAATCAGAAAATTTTCATTTAAAATGTAGTATTATGAACAATATAAGATTATCAAGACTATTTGCTGAGCTACTTCACGGGGTCTTTGTTCCCTATGAAATAGCATTTGAGAAAAATAAACAAGAGCTTTTTCTTTAAAATATTAATCACATATGGACTTTTTACTCCACAGAAAATCTATAATACATTTCAATAACCCTTCTCATTGAAAACAAAACAAACCAAACAGAAAAACACGACGTACTGAGCAGACTTTTTGCATACTTTACCATAGCTAGTCCACAAACACTCTAGAAGGTGGACAGTGAGGCCTCACCTTCCTGAGGCAGAAACATCCCAGAGCTCTTCCAAGGTCTCATAGCTCCTAAGCTTGAAGGCAGATTTAGATGCTTCCTAAAGCCCCTACAATATTCCTGCAATTACTATGCTGTGAGGTGACAGCTTTGCCACGGACAGGGTAGATTACACAACCTATGCGACTGTGCATGGCAGCCCTCTTCACCTGTAGCATACTTGAACACAAATTGAACACAATTTCTGTGCCACACCTGGAGGCAATTACTGCTGGAGACCAGTGCTGAGCCTGGCCCTACAAAGCATTATAAATAGCTAGACAGAAGGACAGAAGGGTGTTGCCACAGGAAGGCAGGGTGTCTCTCAGGGTGGGAGCAACACCTCTGTGGGTCAGAGAAAGAGCTCCCAACAAGGAGAAGATCCTGACCTCCTGGGGCAGTAAGCTGTTCCGCACTGAAAGGTCCCTCAAAGGCACAGACTGGTGATGGATTTGGGGTGTCTGTTGGCCACATCACCTAGATCTCTCCACCACAGGAGTTTTCAAATAAGACCTTCATGAGTTCTCATAAGCTTGGAACTATGGAATGGGAATCAGTAGAAAAATGGGATTTGCTTTACAGAAATGTACAGTGCAGCTAAATGCTATAACACATAGTCCATAAGGTGAGGGAGAGCTGAAATCACAACGCTGTGTTCACCGTCTGTGCAAGTGCAGTCGCTTCGAATGTTCTATTTGCAACCATTTTTCCTCTTTGCACTAGGCTGGTGTATGACCAGTGGACTGAGACTATTTCAAACAAAAGGTCTCTGAGGGCCAAGGCTGGGCTGACTTAACTTGCTGTATGCAGCACTGGTCAGAACCCAGTAGGCATTGTAGGAATTTATAATGTTATTTGGGTTGGTAATTATGATTAGGCTATAGCTGAATCCTAAAACAATTTAGCAGTAAAATCGAGACTAAAATGTGAGGTCATTGCCTCCCAGCAGTCACATCAAATTACTGGTGCATGAGTTTGACACTGAGATTTTAGGTAAGGAGACTGCCCTTTAAAAGGGTCCATTCAAACTGGAAAGCCTTCTGGACAAACGAGGAAGAAGGAACTGACTCACTAATGTGCCTGCAAACATTTTAAGACTGTACTTTAAATGATGCCCTGCTTTGAACAGATAATTGGCCCAATTCTTCCCTTTCTCTGTGTCTCTAACTCCCATTGAAATCAATGAGAATTGCATATTCAAAAGGACGGGAGAACAAAGTTGCAGGTTGAATTAATGGGACAAAAGACTGCAGATCTCTTAAAGCTTGTGCAATTAAATTGTGGCCTCACACAATTCTCTAGGGTCACCAGCAATTTGCTGGCCTAGGAAAGCCAGCTGACTTGGTTTTCAGAGTTGTCACAATTTATAGAATGTGTTTACTTAGACATCAGTACGTGATCCTTCTCAGCTCAAAATCTACCTCCTCACTCTAATCTCTGTAGGACCTGATACCTCAACGTGTGGGATTTATTCGCATGCCCTCATCACCAGCTAAGATCATCAATCATTCAATGGGCAAAATCTCCATTGAAAAGTCATGCAAACTAAGATATCTTATTTTTCTAGAAAAATATTTGTCTATGTATTATTTATATCCATGTTAATTATCTGCTGTCTTTCCCAACTAGAATGAAAGCTCCAGCTGGCAAGAATTTTTTCTTATTTATCATTATTAGCTTAGCACTTGACCTGGTTGTAATTGTCAAATATTTTTAATCATTGAAGCACTTACAAACATATTTGATTAGATACTCATAAAACCACAAGCACAATGTTTATTGGTAAACATTGCAAATGCATAAAATGCAATATTTGCATTTAAACATTTCTCCACTAAAGGGAAAGAAGGTATTTACTAACTGCCTACTCTATGCTAGTTTCCCACAAAATTTTTTTTTTCCATGAATTCTCACAACAGTGGGCTGGGACATAATATTTTTACATTTATGTTACAAATATAGAAATGGAGGCTTAGTGAAATTAAGTATCTTTCCCAAGGACCGGGAAGGAGGAAATGGCAGAGCTGAGATCTGACTCCTCTACAGACTCCAGAGCCCATACATACTTCTCTCTCTATCTCACAGCTTAACATTTGCAAAATGAGGAGAGGAAATGTGACTCTAAAATGGAAAGGGTCTCAACCAGTCAACAGGAAGAAAGGGTGAGGATTACGTGACCACCAGTGTGCAGAAGGACCCAGTAGGTGCACAGAGAAGCTTAAGGAGCATGAACAGACAGGAAGGAAAAGGCCCAGGACTGGCCTTCGGGCTGAAATCCACGACACATTTTGAGGCTGTGCCCCTCACTGGCTTGCTCGCTGACAGCGTGACCACTTTAGCTCGGTGTATAGGGGATATGAACACATTTCCATCTGCTTTGACTTGTTTATGGCCTTCGTGGGACCCCAGGTCCCTGCTCTTTGGTCAGACTACCTTGGAATTCCAACACTTCCACATGTTTTATGGACCACACCGGATTTCTTCCTCTCTGTGCATATCCTGTTTCCGCGGACACAGCAGGAGGGTTTTCAAATGATCACCATTCCCAATTTGCGCTCATACTCAAACCCTACCTCAGAATAGGGGCCTGGGGTTCGGGGATCAAAGTTTGGGGGTACCCATGAGCAGTCTGGACATCCACAAGGGTTTCCCGCCAGTTCTGTGACATCATCTGTGTTTTTTGCGCTGGCTGACATCGTCTTGGGCTCTGGAGGCTGCTTCAAGCCCCCTCCACCAGAATGTGCTGGGAAAATGGGGATGCGAGGGTCGGGCTCGAGCACTGTCCATCACTGGGAGCTAGAAGCTGGGAGTTAGGGGTAGTTGTAATAATAAAGCTGACCAGTCATTGTTGACTCTGTGCCAGGTGTTGCTCTGGCCAAGCCCTTTACCCCGATCCTGTCATCTAACCCCCCCACTGCCTCAGGAAAGCAGAGGCTGCTGTCCCCATTTTCGGGAGTTGAAGGAACTGTGGCTTTGCAGCAGTGAAACACCTTGGCTAAGTTTAGCAATGGGAATGTGACAAAGCTGGGATCAGAACCGGGGTCCTCGCCCCTAAGCTGGCATTCTTAACCCCAGTGCCACCCTGCAAGGCTCCCCGTGAGGCTGCGGCCATCTCGGGGAGCTGGTGTAGGTGGGGGTGATCAAAAGATTCAGGGCTGTTTGTGGAGAGCATCACATAACTAGGCAATTAGGATCATGTTTAAGATACTGATGACAACTGGGGAGATGAATGTTCTATATGTGGAAAATATGAAAATTAGGAATCAGTTAAAATATTACTTATACTGCAATTTCATTTGTAAAGTACTTTCACAGATTATTCTTTATCCCACTAATAATTTTTTCTCTCAAGTGTCTGCCTTCTGTGCTAAGAGGAGCCCACTGCCTCCCAACAAGGCAGTTAATATACACCGCCTCACCATTCTCTTGCTGAGGTAGAAGCAGGGAGCGCCCGCAGGAAGTCGGGGGCTGGGGAGTCTGGTGACTCTGCCCAGGCCCCATGGTGAGTCAGTGGCAGCAGCTGGGGCGCCGGCCCTGGTGTTCCCTCCCGGCCTTGACACCCTCCCAGGTGTGGAGAACCGCCCTACCTCACTGCTGCCACAGCATGAGAACAATTACCTTCTTCTAAGATTTTAGGTGAACAAACTGACATTTGACAATCTGACATTTCTCCATGTCATTAAGTATTCTCCACATTATTATGACATAACACATAGCTATCTAATTTCTATACCTTTTTTTTACTGTTGTTTATTTAAGTTCCTAATTTTCCACTATTACAAATAATGCTGGGCTGACGGTCTCTGTTTTTGATTATCTGACCAAATTTCTTATTGTTTCCCTCCAGGAGATTCTTAAAAGTGAAATTATTAAATGCAAGAATATGAACCATTTTAAAACTCTTAATACATAGTCCCAATTTATTCTATGGAAAGACTTATGCTGTACCTCTACCAGTAGTGTTTAAAAATGTGCCTATTTCACTACATATACTTATAATATATGTTTAATTTTTCACTAATTTGCAAGTCAGGATTATCATTTTAATATCTTTTTATTAACTACTGTTAGACTGTGGGATTTTCATATCTTTTATTAGTCATTAGTCTCTTTATCAATTATTTGTATACTTTGTCCCTTTTTGCACCAAGGTTATTTGTATAACCTGATTTATATAAGTTTCCTCAATAATAAGTAGTCAGTGTTTTACCATATTTATTGGTAATATTTCCTCAGATTCCCCCTCACTTAGTTGCCATTCCGTGTCTTCATTATCAGAGGCTGGGGTGCCTCTATGTCCCGTAGTTCCTCCCACCGAGTTCTTCCTGTCACCCCAGGGGATGGGAAGCTCTTTATATCAGAAGCATGGAATTAAATCATTTAATAGTCTGATGTGGTGGTCAGAAAAACAGTACGTCGAGGGAGCACCTCATACAGAGTTCTATTAAGATATGCAGACATAGGAAATGAATCACAGATTATGACTATCCAGGCTTCAAACTTTCCAAACTGAGCAGGGAACAGTTACTGAAATACAAGCCCTCAAATGAGGAGTAAGAGGGAGAAACACAGGAAGGTGAGTGGGAAAAGCAAGGTGGCGGTTTCTTGGAGCGGGGCGGGGGGGGGGGGGGAACTCCAGCTGCATTTCCTTTGTGCTCTCATAAGCTCCCCAGTACAAGCAGTGGTCTGCAAGGGCTTGTTGGAGGACAGGCACGCGGAGGACCACACATCCTCTCCAGACTGCCACTCACTGGCTCTAGTAATTTGGACAAGCCAATTGCCCTTGTTGAGCCTCCATTTCACTTTTTTTTTTTTTTAAGATTTTATTGATTGACTGATTGATTTAGAAAGCATGTGAGTGGGAGGAGGGGCAGAGGGAGAGGGAGCGAGAGAATCTTAAGCAGGCTCCAGGCCCAGCATGGAGCCTGATGTAGGGCTTGATCTCACAACCCTGTGATCATGACCTGAGCCAAAATCAAAAGTTGGATGCTTAGGGGCACCTGGGTGGCTCAGTGGGTTAAGCCTCTGCCTTCGGTTCAGGTCATGATCTCAGGGTCCTGGGATCGAGCCCCACATCGGGCTCTCTGCTCAGCAGGGAGCCTGCTTTCCCCTCTCTCTCTGTCTGCCTCTCTGCCTACTTGTGATCTCTCTGTCAAATAAATAAAATCTTAAAAAAAAAAAAGTTGGGGCACCTGGGTGGCTCAGTGGGTTAAGCCGCTGCCTTCGGCTCAGGTCATGATCTCAGGGTCCTGGGATAGAGTCCCGCATCGGGCTCTCTGCTCAGCAGGGAGCCTGCTTTCTCCTCTCTCTCTGCCTGCCTCTCTGTCTACTTGTGATCTCTCTCTGTCAAATAAATAAATAAAATCTTTAAAAAAAAAAAGTTAAAAAAAAGTTGGATGCTTAATTGACTGAGTCACGCAGGCACCCCCAATTCACCATCTAAAATGGGTATTGCACAGGGGTGTTGCCAAGATCCAGTGAGAGAATCAATATGAAAACAACCTGTGAACCGTGCAGTAAAAGGAACTGTAAGTCAGCATTTTCATGGAAGTTTTGCTGTTACTTAGTATCTTACGGGAAAAACTCATTGACAACCAAGACAAGAAGCCATGATTTTTTTCAGATGACAATTCTGGTTTCCTTTAAATCTTTTTTTTTTTTTAAGATTGTATCCATTCATTTGACAGAGATCACAAGTAGGCAGAGAGGCAGGCAGAGAGAGAGGAAGGGAAGCAGGCTCCCTGCTGAGCAGAGAGCCCAACATGGGGCTCGATCCCAGGACTCTGGGATCATGACCTGAGCCGAAGGCAGAGACTTTAACCCACTGATCCACCCAGGCGCCCCCTGGTTTCCTTTAATTCCCCCTCCCTCTCTTGCTCACTGCCTGCCCCATGATACATGTTTCAATGTCCCTAAAACCAAGCTCTAAAGTTAGTTAACTTGATTTCTATGGTGGCCAGCATAGCCTGCTGAACAAAATGTTTCGATGAAAAATCTGCAGGAAAATTCTGTCATACACGCATACAGCTTGTATAATACATTAAAGGTTAGCATACAATATTAATTAATGACCTTTCTTTGCTGTGTGTGTCGGGGTGTGCTGGTCATTAGGAAGGACTTCATAGATTTGATGCTGAGTACTGGCAATGGGCAGGAATTGCCTGGTGTGCAAGTGGGGAGGGTGAGAGGGCGGTTTTACTGGAAGAGCACGTAAGAAGTTCTCAAGGTATGAAAGGGCATCGCATAGGTCCTGGATGGCTTTTCTGAGAGGCAGAGATGGCTGCTGTGGAAAACAGCCTGTCAAAAATTCAGCCACCCAGAACAATCAAATTGAGCACCTTTAACATGGCTCTTAAAAGTAAAAGAGTTCTGTATAAAAGGTATAAGGACAAAGAATGAAGCCCACAATGTAGTAACAACCCCTCTCCCCTATTCTTGAGACCCTGATCCCTCTGTAGAATATTTTCGTGGTTTAGGCATTCTTCCTCCCTATGAAAGTGACTTTGCGGAGGATGTGATGTCACTGGTCCTCCTTGCGTTGTCTGTGCTTTTCTCCAGGTCAGTGGTGCTAAGGCATCAGGCGGATAAGAAGAAGGATCCTTCAGGAATACCAAGTCCTGCCTAGAGGTGAGACTTCTCACGGTGTCCATCCCATCCCCTCCCCAAATCCGGTTGCAACATCCCAAGAAGAAGCTGACTTTCCACTTATTTACTTACTCCAAAGCCCACTGAGTAAAGCAGGAACTTAGCTATCCTTGGCTCTCTCATCTACTTTAGGGCAGATAAAATTTAATAATGCTTAAAACATCTTTCTAGTCAGGAATCACTGGCCACCACAGAGTTAGCTCTGATTAGAGGTACCTTCTAAACTGAAACATACATTTTATCTAAATTTAAATGCCTTCACTATTCTCTTTTTTCAAAGCAAGATAAACTTTGTAATATTTTAGAAAATCTGTCTAACAACGATTAACACTTGCTCTCCCCACCCCCAACCCTTTTCCTATCTACTGAAATGAAAAAACAAACAAAAAGCCGAAAAACAAAAACCACAGAGAGAGAGAGAGAAAGAGAGAGAACTTTAAGCCATGTCCTCTCTCTGGCACACGGGGGCATGACAAGCAGATGGGTTTTGTGGGAGTGCTGTGTGCCGTGGAAGCATTGGGAGTCGAAGCTGGAAAGTTCGGGTGGGATAGAGTCTGAAGAACCTCTTTGCTGAAGCCTTTGGCCTTTACCCTGCAGGTGTTAGTCTTAGGCAGCCTGACAGCTGCTTCAGAAATCAGATGTGTTTTAATAAAGACAAAGATGAAACAGCAGCTCCTCAGGGCGGTATGAGGTGGAAAAGCTGTTATTCACGTGTTATATCGAAGGAAACGGAGGTGCAGAAATCGAGGCATTTGCTGAGGATCACAGCCAAGTGGCAGATGTGATGTGGCAGGGTCCCTGCCTCTGGTCCCTGGAGCTGACAGAGGAGGAGGAAGAGGGGGCATCGGGGACAGGGCAGGGAGAAGCAGGGAACAAGCCCACCATCAGCCGCGTGCATTATCGCCTCGCACAGTGTCTTGAAAGGATTCCACCCATGTGGCAATTTCCTAAACAGCAACCAAAAAAATGCTCTTAATATAAAGTAGTGCAAACCCGGAGATAAAGATGGGAAGGAAGAATCCCCACACGCAATCCGCGAACAAGGCTCCCCCTCCCACCCAGGGTCCCTCTCCCAGGGTACTATTGCGGAGAGAATAAAAGGAAGAGAGTGACTCCTACACCTTCCCTATCATTAGGCTGAAGGGGAAAATAATGAGTGGGAAGAAAGGCAGCAGCAACTTTATCCATTTCGAGTTTATCTTTGTGTACGGTGTAAGAGAATGGTCGAGCTTCATTCTTCTACATATAGCTGTCCAATTTTCCCAGCACCATTTATTGAAGAGACTGTCTTTTTTCCACTGTATATTTTTTCCTGCTTTGTCGAAGATTATTTGACCATAGAGTTGAGGGTCCATATCTGGACTCTCTACTCTCTTCCATTGGTCTATGTGTCTGTTTTGATGCCAGTACCATGCTGTCTTGGTGATCACAGCTTTGTAGTAAAGCTTGAAATCAGGTAACGTGATGCCGCCGCCAGTTTTATTTTTGTTTGTCAACATTTCCTTAGCGATTCGGGGTCTCTTCTGATTCCATACAAATTTTAGGATTATTTGCTCCAGCTCTTTGAAAAATACCGTGGAATTTTTATCGGAATGGCATTAAAAGTATAGATTGCTCTAGGTAGAATAGACATTTTAACAATGTTTATTCTTCCGATCCAAGAGCATGGAATGGTCTTCCATCTTTTTGTGTCTTCTTCGATTTCTTTCATGAGTGTTCTGTAGTTCCTCGAGTACAGATCCTTTACGTCTTTGGTTAGGTTTATTCCCAGGCATCTTATGGTTCTTGGTGCTATAGTAAATGGAATCGATTCTCTAATTTCCCTTTCTGTATTTTCATTGTTAGTGTATAAGAAAGCCACTGATTTCTGTACATTGACTTTGTATCCTGCCACGTTACTGAATTGCTATATGAGTTCTAGTAGTTTGGGGGTGGAGTCTTTTGGGTTTTCCATATAAAGTATCATGTCATCTGTGAAGAGAGAGAGTTTGACTTCTTCATTGCCAATTTGGATACCTTTTATTTCTCTTTGTTGTCTGGTTGCTGTTGCTAGGACTTCTAATACTTTGCAGCAGCAACTTTAGAGCTGGAATTAAAGTACATGAGGGAAGCCGTAGCAGGAACACAGCAAGGGAAACCGAGCAAGCCTCTGAGAGTCACTCAAAGCAGATTTACTAGCATTTGCCCAGGTGCCGCTGCAGCGCCAGCTCGCCTAGAGCTTGCCCAGATTAGACAGATTTTCTTGGTGGGCAGAAGAACGTCCCCTCACCAAAGATGCCCGCGGCCACATCCTAATCCCTGGAATCCATTTTAAATGGCAAAAGGGACTGCATTGAGGGCAGAGGGGACATAATCCTGGATTATCTGGGTGGCCCAACACCACCACGAAGTGCCTGCCAAGTGGAAGAGGAAGGCAGAAGAGCTGGCACCAGTGAGGGAAAGTGAGAAGTACTCCAGCAGGTGGGGCTGCCTTTGGAGACAGAGGCAGGAGGCCACAAACCGAGGAACGCTGTGACTTCTAGAAGCTAGAAAGGGCAAGGAAACGGATTCTCCTCTAGACCCTCCCGAACGAATGGGATGCTTCTGACCCAGATTAGACTTCTGACTTCCAAACCCGTAAGATAAGAAATCTCTGTCATTGTAAGCCCCCTCATCTGTGGTAATTTGTTACAGCAGCATTAAGAAGCTAAAGTCTCCCTACAGGCTCAGAACTGTGCGAGGTGCTTGCTGACGGGGAGTCATGGGATATTTAAACTAATGCAAATGGGCCCAGGGCTCTGGGATACATATTCATAGCATGGGAGTTCTCTGAGCCCCAGATGTGCCATCCTCCTCTGGGAGAGTATGAATGGGGGTGGGGAGAGTTCATGTGTCATTCCCAGCCTGCCCCCACCCCACACAAGCACTTTCCCTTTTTCCTTATAATGCCATTCTCTGCTGCTTCTTATAGGAAATATTCTCTGAATTACAAAGTCAGAAAACGGAGGAGGAAAAATGCAAGTATTTGTACGGTAATGTATTGGAAAAATAACTTACTTTTAAAAACTGGTTACTTATGAGACTTACAAATAAAATTGTACACCTTCTTCTTTGCCTCATTCAAAGTGGCTACCCGCGTACAGAGAAGCAGGCAGCTCGCTGGGTAGTCTGTCGAGAACTGAAATGAAGTGAATCATAAAAAGACCACTTGAAGACCTTCAAAGACCCCTCTACATGTCATATCAAGCACAGTAAAGTGTACTCACACGAAATTCAATTTTTATTATAAAATATTTGAAAAGTTTTTCATAATTTTTATTTTTAAAATACTTACTATGAGAATCTTATGTAACCTATGATTGGTTATGATTATTCTGTAATGATCCTGCTTAGGAATTCTAATGAAGTGAGCAAATTAAACCTATGGGTTGTTTGCAAGTACACTGAAATATTTATGAATCCTAAATTTAACAATTAATAAAGTTGACATTAGATTACATTTTATTGATATTTCTTAATTTCGATTTTGTAGTTTCCTTATTTTAGAATAAAATTTTTGTTTAATTTCTTCAGCATTTTCATAGGCCCAAGGCACCATGCTCATAGTGCTAATGGATGAAATGGTCCCGCAAATCAACACCACACTTACAATTATGAATGCTTCTTTTATAATGTACACACACCAAGCGGGAAGAATTAAGGTTACTATGGAAACTATAATACAAATTCTAGCACTAAATTATTACTAATTCAATCAGCCTGCTCCTGCAACTCTCTTTTCGACAATATGATCATCATTTTCATGGAGGGAGGACACCCTACTGCGGGATCAAGAGAATGGACTTTCAAGCCACTGGGCTCCAGTTCTGGGGTCTCCTGTTCGCTTCCCGGTATGACTCTAAGCCCCCGGAGCCTTGATTCCCCATCTGTAAAATGGAGGTAATAACAGCGATCAACTGGGTTGATATTTACAAAGCATTTACAACAAAGACTGGTACATACATTCCATATATGTGTTTCCTGAGTTAAAAAAAAAAAAGTATTTATTCTGAATATACTCTGTTCAACTGTATGGCCCCCAAGATGGAGACTGGGACACAATCCCTATGCTCAAAGCACTAAATTATAGTGGGAAGCATGTGCCCAGGTATGAACAAAGTAATTTGAAAATTTATAGGAAAGTTCGTATTTTAATAATGAAAACTGTTTTTCCCAGTTATAATTCAAACTATTTAAAACATCTTTAAGGATCTTCAAATATTGAAACTAAAATTAATTAAAACATAATAGTGCCTATTTTGTTTGCTGTCCTATGTAATCCACTGTGATTGCTTTGTATAAAGGTACAGAGACAGTCTGCCCTGTGCCAGAACTTTCCAGATTTTTTAATTTAACTCTCTCAACCTCCCAACAAACTTTGAGACAAGTATAATCACTCTCGTTTTACAAAAGAATTACCTGAGTCTCAGTTATGTTAAGGCAGAAAGGAATTTGAATCCAGGTAAAACTCTCAGGCTCAACGCCAATTTTACTACCGCTGAACTAGTAGATTTCAAACTTTGTAGAAACCTAGCTTTAAAAAATCATACATTGTTAAATGCATTGTTTTATTAGTATAAATATAAGATACATTTATAACTTTTTTAACAGCTATAGTTAAAACGTAAATATCTGCCATAAAGTCAATCGATGAAAATAGTGTGGCTATCCTGATGAACATAAAAACTTGAAATCAGACATTATGGATGATGGCCACAGTCATACTGGTCCCTGAGCCTGATTAACTTCTGTTTTTCTTTTTGTTGCATAGTATTTAGAAAATCCTACACACATAGTTGTAAATTTTAACAGATTTTACAGGTCACCTTGTAACCAGGCTATTCTTCAACTAAGGCAATATAGAAGCTTGAATGACAGGAGAAGGAATTAATTTCTATTAAATTCTATTTTTATTACAGTGATTTATCATGCCCCTTCTATACGTGAGGCAAGGTGCTGGATGCCAGGGATTCCACGGTGCACATGACAGACATAGTTCTTGGCCTCAGGATAAGTGTTTTGAAAGGGTTGAGAACATTTACTGGAGTGGAACATTTACACAGATGGATTTTTTCCCCATAGATATAAATATATAGGGTCTAATTAACCTCTCGTGGAGAGGTTTTCCCCAGTAGAATTTATACTCACAGGTCTTGGATTCTGGGCATCAGGCATAGATTGACTGGCAACCTTGGAAGACTAAAACCAAGATTTTCTCCATCTACCTTCCTACACTCACTTACCACTGAATCTCTGCTCCAGTTTTGGTCACCCTGGATACTGGGATATTTACTTTAGGGGCTGGGGACCAGCTCCTTTTCTAGTTTGGGTAAGTATGAGGCTGGGATTATAAGGCTCTTGAGGTTCCTATGAACTTTTTTGGACTCTTTGGAAATTAGGCTGTAATTTATGAAGCACTGAAAGAACTACGTCCATTCCAGTGATGGGTATAGTCCGGGATGAAGCTGCTGAAGAAACCCTAACTCCCTGCCGGTATCAAGAGCTTCACTAGTTGCCACTAAGCAACATTAAGAAATTGGGGAGAATAACCTTTGGATTTCAAAAAAAATTAATTCACCAGGACAAAAGGACCTAAGATTGCAGACTTTATTTTCTTTGGACTTTGATTTGTAAAGCAACTAAATATTTGGACTTAAATTTTTCTCAAGGAATTTAAAAATGATAGTGGGTTAATATTCAAACTCAAGGGAACCTTTGTGTTGGTGGACTAGTGTCGAGGTATCTTAATTGTGTTTGATCTCCATAACCTGTTATGTGCTCTTTTGGAAACCCAGCTGCACATAATCTGGAATAGGGAAGAGGAAATAGATTTTCAGCTTTGGCTACAGCATAGCCTTGGAGCTAATTTAATTGATATACGGTTCTCATCAATTTCAAGGAAAAAAATCTACAGTGCCCACCAGTGGCATAATAACTCCCAAAAGGGCAGTAGTTGGCACTGGAAGAATGGCCAGCAGGAGCAGGGCTGTCCTGATAGTTCGCTGATTTCCTCCCTCAAGGACAAGTCACACTGCAAGGGGGAAAACAAATAGCTGCGTGTGGTGGCCTAAAAAGGTGCCAGTCAGATCTCCTGCACAGGTGCCTGATCCCCCCGCCCCAACTGCCACCCCTCTGGGTCCAACACCATGACACGGAGGCCAGGCTTCTCCCAGGTGGTTCCCAGCCATTGGTGAGCATAATGGGAGCACTAGGGAAGCCCCATTCCTGCCTGATATGTCACTTCTCTAACAGGCGACTGGCTTCAGGACTTTCCTGCTGGTCTGTCCAAAACTTCAAATGCTGCCACACCTGCCCAGTCATTCTTCCTTCCCTCCCTCCTGCCACGGAGACATCCTGATCTGGGGCTCTCCTTACTCCTGCTTCTGCCCTGTATCCTTCATAGCATTTCCCCCAACACAGACCTTGCACATCTAATCTCATCTTGGAGTCATCTCTCAGAGGACCTGAACGAATACAATGTAGAATGTTAGGGAGAATGAAAGCATTTTTAAAATGTCAAGTTAAAATGAAATGCCTGAGACTCCTTTCTTGCTACCTTCACCTTGCCCTGCTCCAGGTTCCATCGGATGCGTTACACAAACTGCATCGTAATACCAGGTATGGAAAAAACATGGTTTTGCTGTGAGAAGAGTGTCTTTAGAGAATTCTGACCAGAGCAGATCAGGTTGAACTGGATCCCAAGACAAAAGGGAGGATACTAAAGGTGAGAAGTAGACGACAGGGATACAGTCACATTTTAAGCTAAAAAAGGGAACTCTGGCTAAAAAGTTTAATCTCTTGGCTCCAAAGAAAGTTGCACGTTATGCTCTGAAGCAAGGAATTTGTCATAGTTAAGAAAGGAAGCAATTGAAGTAGGAAACATCTCAGAACATTTCCAGGTCAGTATGAATAGTAACAACATTCCAGAGATAGAGCTAAGCAAGGATGGAAAGGGACAGATTGGAGGTAGAGAAGATAACTGCTGAGCCTGGTTTGTGTAGTAAATGAAAGTCTGGGCCAGGGAAGCTGAGGACAGATGGAGGGACACCAAGAGAGGGCTGTCAATCAGCAGACAGCGTCTATGTTTGAAGCACATTTTCAAAGGTTAAAATCTAATTGGAACTAACATCTACCAGATACAAAATGAATGTGTGAATATTTTTAAAGAAAAGATGTTGGCATGGGGAGTTGGTCATACTTTAAATAATTTAACTCCCAAACAATTAATCAAAAAATGAAATGATAGAAAGGAAATGTCCAAATTTGTGTCAGGTGATGCTCGTCTACAATTTAATATTTGCAGAAGGCACGGAAGAGGGCCAAGAGGATCAGAGATTCAGAGGTTCCACTGCAGTCAGAATCAGTTCCCCGATTTTGATAGATTTCAGGCAAGATGTGTCAAAAGATAAGCTTGACACGGACAGCCCGTTTCCCTTGAAAATTAAGCTTTTGTGTACAGAGTTCTTCAGGTAACCAATTTCTACTTTCACCTCTGCCTCCAAAAGCAGGTCTCACAGGACTCCTCTTCATCTAAAACCTGTCAAATCCCCTCACCGCTTTTCATTACTGAATTCCTTACACAAGTGGTGCCATTTGTGTTACAATAACAAATCCACATCTGATTGATTTGTGAAGGAAGGAACCGCCTCAAAATTATTCACTGATTTTCTTTAATATACAAACAAGCCACAAGCCGCAAGTGTGTGTGTGGGGGGGCAACATTTGTGAATTGAACTGTTTGCTTTTTGTGTAGCTTTTCTAGTGAAATGCATAGAGACTTTCGTTTCAGATTCTGCTTTTTTCCCCACTTTCTAATATGGTGGTTCCACTCATCTCCATGCAAGTGTTTCCCTCCCATTAATGTTAATGGGAGTCACTCTTGTGTATCAGGGGGAGAATAGACCCCTTTGTCTTTTTAATCGGTCCTATAAAACAATAAATGAATGCACTGTGTGAGTTCTATCTAGAAATAAATTCTGGTCATCCATGCTATGCTGCTTTAAAAAAACAACAACACATTTTTTAAGGGAAGATAATATGCAGCTTCCTGGTTGGACACTAGCTAGGAACCAAATAGACATAAAAAAAAAGTACATCAAGATTAAAGAGATAATAGGTAATTTTGTTCTCTTGGAAGATGATGTTACTAAGTGTGTCTGCAGAGCATGGGGCCGAATACAAAGCACCAGGCGCCCGTTAAGATGAAGCAATTGCAACTGCAATTTAATGGAGGACAAGAAAGCAATTAACAGTGTAAAGTCATTGATGAGAAGGATAGACCTGGAGATTACAATCTTATTAAAACAAAGGCTGGTACAACTTGATTATAATGAGTTAAGTTGAAAGATCTCCAAAACAATCTCGGAGTGCAGATGTGGAAAAGAAAACATAATTTACCCTATTATTATACGTCGGGCCCCTACGATGCTGACAGCTCTGGGATCTTTCGCAGATCAATATCTCGAACAAACTGGACAGAAGCTGCCTCCAGGACTCAATTCTGCAGGACTGCACTGAGGGGTCAAGGGGCATTCTCTCTCTATTACTACTACCTAGTCAAAAACGATGGCTCAAGGCATGATGATTTTTAGCACTGATGTTAGGAACTTTTCTAGAACAACAAGTTTTTTTTGGAGGGAGGCTTTGGGGTTTTTGTTGTTGTTGTTGTTGTTTTAATTCTTTTCCTCTCTGGCCTTTTTATAACATCACTAAGAGTGTTTTGCAGGTCAGTGTAAAGCAAGCGGTGGTTTGAGATGAACTGAGCTGTAATCTTCTGACACTTCCCTTGCTGATTCAATATTTTAAGATAAATATCATATAAGGACAGTGAGAAAAAGAGGCATCAGATTAAATGATAAAAAAAAAAACACAGCTTAAAAACCTGTGATGGGATTTAAGGCAGGCAGCCCCCAAATATGCCCTACTTTGACATACTGATCATATTCAATTAAAGCTACTTAAGAAACAGCCAGAACAAGAAAGGCACTCTGACTGGCCTCTGTCCCCTGGAAAGCAGGAACTATATCCTCCATGTGCCAGGACCCTCCCTGCACCTGGAGGGTAGAAGCCATCCTTAGCACCAGAGATATTTAGGGCCAAGAAGGCGGTATAAACAAAATTGTGTTACTTCTTCATTAATTTGCTACCCCAAGCCCAAACTCTGTCCTGTCAATTCTTTGCAAATTTATTGTCTCTTTTTCTGAAAGATACAAAAGCTGCCAGCTTTGGTCACTTTGAGTCTCATGTTTTTATGAGCTCTTGTATGTGTGAAATTAAATTTGTTTTTCTCCTGTAATCTGCTTTATGTCAATTTAATTATTAGACTAGACAAAGAAGCTAGAAGGGAAGAAAGGAAAAATTTTCCTGCTTTACACCTGCAATTGATTAAATTAATATTCTGGTTTGTCAACCCCTCCCAGTTGATCTAAAAATTCTTCTTAAGTA
Organism: Mellivora capensis; assembly: GCA_004024625.1. Lineage (NCBI taxonomy): Eukaryota > Metazoa > Chordata > Mammalia > Carnivora > Mustelidae > Mellivora > Mellivora capensis. The sequence continues at coordinate 4,075 of PISX010004864.1, read as the reverse complement.
AGCTCTGAAAAACAAGTTAAATAATTTTTTTCACTCAAATATGTAACATCTTTTTTTAAAAAAAGATTTTATTTATTTATTTGACAGACGGAGATCACAAGTAGATAGAAAGGCAGGAGAGAGATAGGAAGGGAAGCGGGCTCTGCGCTGAGCAGAGAGCCCGATGTGGGGCTCAATCCCAGGACCCTGGGATCATGACCTGAGCCAAAGGCAGAGGCTTTAACCCACTGAGCCACCCAGGCGCCCCATGTAACATCTTTTTAATTAACGGAGACTTCAGTAAGACTCAATTTTTCCATCAATTTTTGAAGACTAATTTTATATTTTACAAGCCATTTAATAAACTATGCGTATTTTATAAATTGAAACATATCTGCTTCTATTTTGGGTGAGACTATTCCATGTGTCCACGTTAGATAAACTGTGTGTCAAATAAAGAAAAATGTGGCTTAGAAAGAGAAAAGATTTTTTTTTTCCCCCACAAAGACTTTACATAGAAGGGGGCGCCTGGATGGCTCAATCACTACATGTCCCCACTCTTGATTTTGGCTTGGGTCATGGCCTCAGGGTCCTGGGAAAGAGCCCCTGGTCAGGCTCTGTACTCTGTGCCGAGTCTGCTGCAGATTCTCTCTCTCCCTCTTCCTCTGCTCCTCCCCCGTTCTTTCTGTCTCTCTCCCTGCCATTTTTTACACTGGCAAACTTCCCAATCCTTGTCAATCAGATGGTGCAATTGTATCCCTTTGTAGCTCTAATTTGCATTTCACCAGTTGCTAGTGAATTGAGCACTACTGATATGTTTACTGACCATTAATATTTCCTTTTCTGTGAAGTAACTGTTGTCTTTTGACCTATTTTCATTGCATTGTCTTTTTGTTATTGATTTGTAGGTATTCTTCATGTATTTTAGATTAACTTCCTTTATTAATATAATATATTATATGTAATATGGTACAATATAATATGGTACATATAATATAATATATATTATATATAAGATGGTACATATGATATGATATGATATGATATGATATAGCTAAAGCAGCATAATACAATATTGAAGTGGTTGAAGGAACAGACTTTGGAGCCAGTCTGCCTGGGTTCAGATTCCAGCTCTACCACTTACTGTGAGGACTTGAGCAAGTTTCCTAACCTCTCTGTGCCTTGGTACTACCTAGATGTGGGGAATCATACTACTTGTCTCATAGGGTAGTTGTGAAAGTAAGATTCATTCTTGTATGTAAAGTACTGCATACAGTATCTGGCACATAGTAAGCACTCAAAAATCACCAAATATTATCTATCAGTTACAGGTTTTTAACATATCTCCTTTTTGGTAGTTTATATTTTCATTTTTTAATGACATCTTTCAATTAACAGACGTTCTCTAATGTAGTTGAATTAATCAATTGTTTTCATGGTTTGAACTTTATATTAAGGAACTCCTCGCTTCCAAATTCATTAAAATCTTCTGTAGAAAGTCTTCTAAATGTTTTATATTACCTTTTATATTAAAAAATTTAAGACATGTGGTATTAATTTTGTGCTATGATGTGAAGTAGGTATCCAATTTCATTTTTAAAATATGGACAACCAATTTTTCAATACCATTTATTGGACAATCCATTCCTTTCCCACTTGTGCACAATGTCAACTTTGTTACAAATCAAATTTGTGGATATGAGTAGACTCTCAATTGTTCTTTTTATTGGCTAATATACCTATATTGTGCCAATACCACATTGTCTTAATTACTATAGCTTTATAATAATTCTTGAAATCCTGAAAGCAAATCTCTGCACTTTGATTTTCACTGGAAGTGCCTTAACTCATTTTGTCTTTATAATCAAATTTTTATAAGACAGACGTGTACTTTTTTTGGGGGGGGTGAATTCTCCAAATGGGATAATTTTATAATATTTTATGTGGGTTTTGAGTTTTCTTAAAATCATCAATCATGTAAAAATATTATTTTCTTTTTATAAAAATGATTTGTTTGGTTGAAAAAATATAGGAAAATACAAAAACAAAACTAAAAATTATCTTAAATTCTACCTCTCAAGACATTCGCTATCAATGATTTTTATATACCTTTCAGACTTTTCTTTAATACATATACCTATATGGAGGTATATTTATAGACAAGTTTTTATATAAAAAATTTCATATTATGCATTATTTTATTGCTCGCTATTTTTTTAATTCAACAACACATTGCAAAGATCTTTCTATGTCAGTGAAAACTGTCATGCTTTTTAAAAAAGATTTTATTTATTTATTTGACAGAGAAAGAGAGATTACAAGTAGGCAGAGAGAAAGGGGGAAGCAGGCTCCCTGCTGAGCAGAGAGCTGGATGCGGGGCTCGATCCCAGGACCCTGAGACCATGACCTGAACTGAAGGCAGAAGCTTAACCCACTGAGCCACCCAGGTGCCCCTGTCATACTTTTTAATAGTTTATTAGTCAGCTTGGCCGCAGCATCAACCCCAACAGTTGAGTGCTTTATAAATACAAATATTTATTTGTTGCGTACATGGCATGTCTGAGGTCGGGGTCACCCCTCACGGCTCTGCTTCCCATGAAATCTCATTTCAGGCCTTAGGCAGCCTCTATTTAGGACAGAGGCTGAGGGGAAGATCAGTGGAGGCACGTACTGGTTCTTAACGTGTCTTGCACACGCTGTGTGTCACCTCCACGCACATTTCTTTGGTCAAAGTGAGACATGTCGCAGAGTCTGACGTTAACAGGATAGGGCGGTTACTAACTCCCACAGGAAGCTCTGCTAGGCACAGCAGAGGATAGGATATGCAACCCTTTTTCAAAGAAGGGAAAGCAGATGTGGGAACAATCTACCACAATGATGGTTATATAGTATTTCACTGTGTAAACCAGATGGTGCAAACAAGTTCTTTAAGTTAAATGTGGCATGCATATATATGACCTATACAGCGTTAGGTATTTACAATTAGATTTCAAATCCAATTTCTAACTCCTGTTTCAGGAAAATTGGAAAATCTTGCAGACTGGTTTAGTATTATTTCATGGCAACAAAAAGTTGGACCTTAGAGTGGCTATTCCCTTGAGAAAGGAAATCCCCTCCACTATCTATAGTCTGCATCCCTTTCTACTGTCTTACCTCTGAACCACTTCCTTTACTTAACTATTGTCATGACCCATCTTAGGCATTTAAGTTTTTTATATTTGCCTAGATGAATGGTATCCTCTTCTGATTAACATGTAGGATATTTCTAACTTTTCATTATTATATAAAAAGCTGAAATCACTAGCCTTGAATCTACCTTTGAATACTGATTCCAATATCTAAATCATAAAAGAGATTGATGAAATACATTCTGCACTTTGATGAATATTGCAAAACTATCCCTCCAACAATCCATAAGCATGCTCCTTTCTTTGCAAACTGCCAACACTGGATATTATGAAGTTGTTTCTTCCTTGCTTATCTAATAGTCATAAGTGATCATTTATTATAGTCACAACTTGCATTTTTTAATTATTAGCAAAGTTGAATTTATTTTAATATTCCTACAGGCTTTTCCTATTTCTTTCACTAGTACGTATGCATGTTAATTTCCTTTGCCTAGTGTTCTATTGGCATATTTATTTTTAAAAATTAACTGGTAGGACAACTGAGCCAGGAGGAAATAGAAAACCTGAACAGACCCATAACCAATAAGGAGATTGAAACAGTCATCAAAAATCTTCAGACAAACAAAAGCCCAAGGCCAGATGGCTTCCCAGGGGAATTCTACCAAACATTTAAAGAAGAATTAATTCCTATCCTCCTGAAACTGTTCCAAAAAAAAAAAAAGAAATGGAAGGAAAACTTCCAAACTCATTTTATGAGGCCAGCATCACCTTGATCCCAAAACCAGACAAAGATCCCATCAAGAAAGAGAATTACAGACCAATATCCTTGATGAACACAGACGTGAAAATTCTCGCCAAAATACTAGCCAATAGGATTCAACAGTACATTAAAAGGATTATCCACCACGACCAAGTGGGATTTATTCCAGGGATGCAAGGTTGGTTCAACATCCGCAAATCAATCAATG
>PISX010004863.1:0-115097 GCA_004024625.1 Mellivora capensis | reverse complement strand
TGGTGCAGCCACTCTGGAGAACAGTGTGGAGGTTCCTCAAGAAGTTAAAAATAGAGCTTCCCTATGACCCTGCAATTGCGCTACTGGGTATTTACCCCAAAGATACAGATGTGGTGAAAAGAAGGGCCATCTGTACCCCAATGTTTATAGCAGCAATGGCCACGGTCGCCAAACTGTGGAGAGAACCAAGATGCCCTTCCATGGACGAATGGATAAAGAAGATGTGGTCCATATACACTATGGAGTATTATGCCTCCATCAGAAAGGATGAATACCTGACTTTTGTAGTAACATGGACGGGACTGGAAGAGATTATGCTGAGTGAAATAAGTCAAGCAGAGAGAGTCAATTATCAAATGGTTTCACTTATTTGCAGAGCATAACAAATAACACGGAGGACATGGGGAGATGGAGAGGAGAAGGGAGTTGAGGGAAACTGGGGGGGAGATGAACCATAAGAGACTATGGACTCTGAAAAATAACCTGAGGGTTTTGAAGGGGCGGGGGGTGGGAGGTTGGGGGAGCCAGGTGGTGGGTATTGTGGAGGGCACGCATTGCATGGAGCACTGGGTGTGGTGTAAAACTATGAATTCTGTTACACTGAAAAGAAATAAAAAAAAAATTAAAAAAAAAAACCAAAAATGGTAAAAAGAAACAAAGTCATTACATAATGATAGAATGGTCAATATACCTAGAATACATCACAACTATAAATATTTTCAGACCAACACTGGAGCACCTAAATATATAAAGCAAAAACTAACAGAGCTAAAAGGAGGAATAAACATTTCCATAATAATAGTTGGAGACACTAATACTTCACTCTTAACAATGGACAGATCAATCAAACAGAGAATAAGAAAATGGTGGATTTGCATAACACTAAGGAACAACTGGACTTAACAGACATATAGAGAACATTCTACTCAACAACAGCAGAATACACATTCTTCTCAAGCATACATGGAATATTTTCTAGGATAGACCATGTGTTAAGCCACAAGACATGTTTTAGCAAATTCAGGAGGATGGAAATCATACCAAGTATCTTCTCTGACAACATGGCATGAAACTAGAAATCAATTAAAAAGAGGAAAACTGGAAAATTCACAAAACATGTAAATTAAATAAGAATCTCCTGAACAACCAGGATCATAGAAGAAACAAATGGGTAAATAAAAAAATTCTTAAACAAAAATGGAATCACAATATCAGAACTTGTGGAATGTAGCAAAAGCAACTCTAAGAGAGAAGTTCACAACAATAAACATCTACATTAAGAAGCAAGAAAAATCATAAACAACCTGACACACCTTAAGGAACTAGAAAAATAAAAACTGAGCCAAAGTTAGCAGAAGAAAGGAAATAATAAAGGTTAGAACAGAAATAAATGAAATAGATAACAGAAAAGCAATAGAAAATACCAACAAAACTAGGAGTTGGTTCTTTGAAAAGATAAGCAAAATCAACAACCCCTTAGCTACAGTAAGGAAGGAAAACACAAACAAACAATATATATATATCATACATACCATGTATACATATGATAGATATATGTTATAGATATGGATATTTCTTAGCCATAAAAAAAAAAAACACAGAAAAATCCAGCCATTTCAACAACATGGGTAGAACTTGAAGGCTTTATGCTAAGTGAAGTAAGACCAAAAAAAAAAAAAAAATACTGTATTATCTTACTCTGTATGATCGCTCTTATCTTTAGAATCTAAACAAAACCAAATAAAAAAATCCAAAATCATAAAAATAGAGATCAGATTTGTGGTTATGAGAGGCAGATGGTGGGCGGGGAGGGGAAATTAGAGGAAGGTGGCCCAAAGGTACAAACTTCAAGTAATAAATAAAGACTGGGGATGTAATGTTCAGCGTGATGACTACAGCTGCTGTTGTTTTATAATATATAGGAAAGTTATTAACAGAGTAAACCTAACAGTTCTCATCACAAATTTTTCGTTATTTTATTCTGCTGTTTTTTTTCTTTTCTTTCAATTGCATCCATATTAGAAGATGGATGTTAGCTGAACTTACTATGATATTCTTTCACAATAAATTTAAATCAAACTTTAGTGCTGTATGTCTCAAACTTATACAATGATAAAAAGCATACCTTGCTTTATTTTATTATACTTTACTTTATTCACTTTTCAGATATCATGTTTTTTACAATTTGAAACTTTGTGGCAACCCTCCATCGAGCAAGTCTATTGGCAGGCACTATTTTTCTAACAACCTTTGTTCACTTCATGTGTTTGTGTCACATTTTGGTAATTCTCACAATATTTCAATTTTGTTTCACTATCTAGATTAAGAAGTAGGCCTGAAGATGTGACTGAATTGCTGAAATCTCTTGTAAAAACTTTAGTGGATGAAGAATTGCTTCTTATGGATGAGCAAAGAAAGTGGTTTCTGGAGACAGAATTGACTCTGGTGAAGATGCTGCATAGATTGTTGAAATGACAGCAAAATAATTAGAATATTACATAAAATTAGTTGACAAAGCAGTGGGAGGGGTTGAGAGGATTGCCTCTAATTTTGAAACAAGTTTTACTGTGGGTAGAATCTTATCAACCTGTATCATATGCTACAGAGAAATTACTTATGAAAATAAAAGTCAGTCTTTGTGGAAAACTTTATTGTTTTATTTTATTTTTTTAAAAGATTTTATTTATTTATTTATTTATTTATTATTTTATTTTATTTATTTTTATTTTATTAATATTTATTAATTTTATTTTATTAATTTTATTTATTTATTTGACAGAGAGAGAGAGAGATCACAAGTAGGCAGGGAAGCAGGCAGAGAGAGGAGGAAGCAGGCTCCCAGTGGAGTGGAGTGGAGAGCCTGATGCCCGATCCCAGGACCCTGGGATCATGACCTGAGCCGAAGGCAGAGGCTTTAACCCACTGAGGCACCCAGGCGCTCCATATTGTTTTATTTTAATAAACTGTCAAAGACACCCCAACTTTCAGCAAACACCACCCTGATCAGTCAGGAGCCATTAACATTGAGGTAAGACCCTTTTCTGGCAAAAATATAATGTATGATAGAAATATAAAAATATAATGTATGATAGAAAGCTCAGATGATGGTTAGCATTTTTAGCAGTAAAGTGTTTTTTTAATTAAGACATGTATATTATTTTTTTTTTAAAGACATAATACTATTGCATATTTTTAAAACTACAGTATAGTATAAATATAGCTTTTTATGAACTGGAAAACCAAAAAATTAACTTATTTTATTGTGATATTTGCTTTATTGAAGTAGCCTGGCACAAAACCCATATCTTCACAATATGCCTATCAGTCAATTATTTCTTAATAAAACAGGAAAAAAAAAGTTATCTGTCTCAAACTGCAATAGTTGGTATGATTAAATTTCAAAATGAAATTTACAGTATGGAAGCATCCCAAAAACCCAAGTTGTAAAAGAGGGAATAGAAAAATCATGCGTTGGAGATTACTCTAAATGAAAACTGAACATCACAATGTCTTTAATACTCACTTATTATTACCAATAACCTTAGAAAAAGAAAAGAACCTAAATTAATTTATCAGTTGGTCAGTTTTAATTCAGTACCTAATATATTGGATGACTGTTTTACACATATAACTTAGGAGTTAGTTTTATAATGAAATTTAAAACCAATGCTAATCTGAATCATTCCCACACATAAGATTTTTAGGAGAAACTCACAATAGTATTTTTATTTTATGTAAAATAAGATTCTGAAACATTCTAAAGTGTGAGAAACATAGACTGGCAATTCAAAAGGATAGCCATTTATTTTGTGTGTGTGTTTGTGTCTTCAACTAAAATACACACTATTTTCCTAGCTTTGAGAAATTTAAGGTCCTTGATCATTATAAACATAGTCCAGATGTTTCAGTATACTATGAGTATGTATACACAGCTTTCAAGGGCCTTAAGTTTCTTGAAGATAAAAGAATAATGTGTATTTTAGGTGAGGCAATGTGCTCCCAAATCACCTCATTCACTAACATGATAACGATGCTCTTTTTCAAATCTATTTTGTGGAAGTGAATAAATAGAACTGCTGCTTCACAATGTATCTGGTTCAAGATAATATAAATTGTATTTTAACATTAATTACTGAAGAAGTCTGTGATTTCCAGTAAAATAATTGTTTTCAAACTTTTTAAAAAAATTATGGCAAGAACACTTAATATGAAAGCACTCTCAACAAAATTTTAATAATATATTATTGTTCACTTTAGGAACAAAGCTGTATAGTAAATCTCTAAAGTGAATTCATCTTGCTTGACTGAATTGCCTGTTGATTATAACTCCCTATTTCTACCTCCCATGGTAACAATCTTTCACTCTGATTCTATGAATCTGTTTAGATACCTCATTCATATAAGTAGAATCATGTTGTATTTGTCCTCTTTGGGACAAAAAGGACTGGTTTATTTCATTCAGTTTAATATTATGAAAAACATATTCATATTCTCACATATTATAGAATTTCCTTTGTTTTCAAATTCAACAGTATTTCTTTATATCAATATACCACAGTTTCTTTATATATTTCTCTGCTAATGCACGTTAAGTTTGTTTCCATATTTTGGTTAATGTTTCATCTTCAATTTCTTTCATCAGTGTTTTATAGTTTTCAGATTACAGGTCTTTCACTTCTTTGGTGAAGTTCGTTCCTAGGTATTTTATTATGTTTAGTGGAATTGTAAATGGAATTTGTTTGGAATTGTTTCCTTAATCTCTCTTTCTGCTGCTTAATAATTAGTGTATGGTAATACAACAGATAACAATACCACTAATATCTCTTCAAGTCCCTGATTTCAATCTATTGAACAAATATCCAAAAGTTGGATTGCTGAATAATATGGTAATTCTAATTTTAACTTTTTAGAATGTCCATATTCTTTTCCATAGTAGCTGTGCCAGTCTGCATTCCCACCACCAGGGTGCAAGTGTTCCAATTTCTTGCCATTACTTTTTTTTTTTTTTTAAGATTTTATTTATTTATTTGACAGACAGAGATTACAAGTAGGCAAGAGAGGCAGGCAGGGAGAGAGAGGAGGAAGCAGGCTCCCCATGGAGCAGAGAGCCCGACGCGGGGCTTGATACCAGGACCCTGGGATCATGACCTGAGCCAAAAGCAGAGGCTCTAACCCACTGAGCCACCCAGGCGCCCCTTGCCATTACTTTTTTAAAGGTGATCTAACCAGAAAAACAAATGTAGCATGTGACATATTTTTATTGGACAGGGCTGGCACAATCGATCAGATGCAACATATTTCAGAAAATTTTATATATATATATATACACATATATGTGTGTATATATATATATGATGTTTCTCATATGGAAATAAGCACATTTTGATTTTTTCCTTGATTCCCTAAATAACTCTGGGCAATAATTTAACTACTACTAGATTTGGTTTCCTAAGGTTACTTCGGGACAACCCCTAAAACAAAGGCCTCCTTCTATCCCTATGAATTAGACTTCAGTTAAGAGTTAGGGTTGAATCCTTGCTCAGAGAGTAATTTACTTTCTGAATTGCATCAAATAAAATGTAATTTTTCAGCCAGAGGTTTCTGACCTGGGAACAAAACTCATAATTATATCCTACCTATAGTTGTTGTAAGAATTAAATTATAAAATCCACATGCTCATTTTAGAGATCCACAACATACAAAATAAACATTATTATAATTCATTATGTCCCTTCACCTCAATGTAACAATTCATACACAATAGGTGATTTTTTTTTTTTTTTTGCTGTTACTGATGCTCTCTGCCTAGAAAACAAGAACTTGCTTTTGTTTTGCTTTTTAAAATCTTTCTAAATTTGAAAAGATACACTTTGTTTTTCCTTAATCCCATATGGACTCCTTCACATATCCGAAAATATCCAGCCAACCTTGAAGCCACCTCATATTGTGAGAAGGTTAGAATGTGAGAAATGAAATCTTTCAATGGAAAACAACATTACAAAATAAAACATAATCATAGATAATATAACAGACTCCAAAGAGACTGTATATAAGATATCTGGGTTTCAAAGTAAATGTTAACCTAATAACCATCAACTGTTTAAAATGTTATAAGGAGAAAAGCAAGATGGCAGAGGAGTAGGGGACCCCATTTCAACTGGTCCCCTGAATTTAGCTGGATATCTATCAAACCATTCTGAACACCCATGAAATCAGCCTGAGATGTAAGAATATATCTACAAGCATAAAAACACTGCCTGTCACGAGGTCGGAAGGGCAGAGATGTGAATCTGCGGTGAGATACTGAAAGATAAACAGAAAGGGGAGGGAGCCTCCATAAAGGGGCACCTGAAAAATGATAAAACACCAGAGCACAAAAGTGTCCTGCTCTGAGGATAGGCAAAAACTTGCACGGGGGTAGTAGCCTGGAAAGGGCTTTAGAGCAGTGCCCAGGCAGGATCCAGGAGCTGTAGGTGTACCTGTGCACACAAGCCCATACAAGCCTGAAGCCATTCATGGTTTTAGAAGCACAGAGGGCAGGGACACACCTGGGGCCCTGGGACAACCACTGAATCACTGTGGGCATGCACTGTGGGAGGGTTTTCAGCAACAGAAAAGGAGACTATGTGTCTTGGAGGGTTAAGTGAAGATAACAGACTGAGATTTCTCGCTCTGGGCCAGATGTTTGGGTGCAGCCATTTTGCCACACCTTTCCATACTGCAGAAGAAGTATGGAAAGCCACTACAGAACAAAAAACTAGTTTCCAATGAGCCCAGCCCCCTGATGGGGGTAGGGCAACCCTGCCTAAGCAGGGTTGCCTGAGAAACAGCATGGCAAGGCCACTCCCCCAGAAGACAAGCTTGAAGAACAAGAGGATGACAACCCTATGGTCCCATATAACTGTAAAAGCCCAACACCAGGAGAAAACAGTATATAGAGCTCAAGGCATTGCCTCAGTTTGTTTATTTTTTAGATACAACTCTTTTTCTCTTTATTCTTTCTCTATATTGTTTCTCTGTTTTTTTCTTTTTACCTTTTTCTTATTTCAACTAGATGTCTAATATATCAACTTATGTATTTCATAGTAGCTTCTTGGGTACTTTTTCACACCTATATTTTTTATAGATATATGCCTCATTGTACTTTTTTTCCCTATTCAATACTATCTTTATATTTATGTATATAGACACAAGTTTTATTTTCCTTGTAATTTTGGGAGCTAGTGTCCTCTACAAACAGAACAAAATATACCCAGGAACAACTGAAATGCCCTACTTTCTCCACATTAAGAAATTATAGCCCCCCTTCTCCTCACCCTTTTTAAAATATTTTTTTAAATTTTTTTTCAATTTTCTTTTTAATTTTATAAATTTTACTCTTCTGTTTCATTTTGGCTTTTTTTGGCGGTGGTTTCTGGTGCTCCAGATTTTCCTAGGGTGCATCTTGCTTGAGTCACGGCTGATAATTTGGACTCTGTACATTCCCTCAACCATCCTTCAAAAGAATGACTAGGAGGAGGAACTCCCAACCAAGAAAAGAACCAGAGGCAATGGCCTTTGTCACACACCTAATGGATATGGATATAAGCAAGATGTTAGAGATAGATTTCAGAGTAGCAATTATGACGTCGATAGTGAGGCTTGAGAAAACCACTAGTGACAATATAGAATCTCAGGGCAGAAGTGAGATCTAACCAGGCTGAACTTTAAAATGCTATGAATGAGATGCAGTATAAACTGGATACTCTAACAGACAGGGTAAATGAGGCAGAAGAACAAATTAGTGATAGAAAGGAAGGAAGCCAAGGAGGCTAAGGATAAGCAGCTAGAAGCCCATGATATCAGACTTAGAGAGTGCAATGATGCCATGAAATGTTCCAATGTCAGAATTACTGGGATCCCTGAGTGGATGAAGAAACAGAGAGGGCTAGAAGGTATATTTCAGCACATTGTAGCTGAGAAGTTCCCTAGTCTAGAGAAAGAAACAAGCATTTGTGTCCAAGAGTAGAGAGGACTCCACCCAAGAGCAAAAAAACCAGACAAACACCATGGCATATAAGTAAAACTTGCAAATCTTAGAACAAAGGAAGCTATCCTGAGAGTAACTAGGCAGAAGAGATTTCTTACATATGAAGGGAGGAACATCAGAATAACATCAGACTGGTCCACAGAGACATGGCAAGACCGAAAGGGCTAGCAAGACATATCCAGGATACTAAATGAGAAGAATATACAGCCAAGAATACTTTCTCCAGCAAGGCTGTCATTCAGAATGGATGGAGAGACAAAGAACTTCCAAGACTGGCAGAAACTGAAAGAGTATGTGACCACCAAGCCAGCCCTGCAAGAAAAATTAAAGGGGATTCTATAAAAGAAGAAATACCCCAAGAATAATATAGACCAGAAATTTATAGAAACAATCTCTAGAAACACGGACTTTACGGCAATATAATGGCACTAAAGTCATCTTTTAATAGTTATCCTCAACATGAATGGCCTCAATGAGCACATGAAACAGCACAGGGTTGCAGACTGGATAACAGGACAATATCCATCCATATGCTGTCTACAAGAGACTCATTTTGAACCTAAAGACACCTTCAGATTGAAAATGAGGGAATGGAGAACCATTTTTCATGCCAACAGACCTCAAAAGAAAGCAGAGGTAGCAATTCTCATACCAGAAAAATTAAATTTTAAACCAAAGACAGTAGTAAAAGATATAGAGGGACACTATATCATACTTATAGGGTCTATCCAACAAGAAAATCTAGCAATTGTAAATATCTATGTCCCCAACATGGGAGCAGCCAACTATATTAGCCAACTGTTAATCAAATTGATAATTATACATTAATAGTAGGAGACCTCAACATGCCACTCTCAACAAGACAGATAATCTAAGCAGAAGACTAACAAAGAAACAAGAGCTTTGAATGACACATTGGACCAGATGGACCTCATTGATAAATATAGAGCATTCCACCCTAAAACAACAGAATACTCATTCTTCTCAAGTGCACACAGAACATTCACCAGAATAGACCACATATTGGCTCACAAATCAGGTCTCAACCAATACCAAAAGACTGAGATTATTCCCTGCATGTTATCATACCACAATGCTTTGAAACTGGAACTCAAGGACAAGAAAAACATTTGGAAGGGATTAAAACATTTAGAAATTAAAGAGCGTCCTGTTAAAGAATGATTGGGTCAGCCAGGAAATTAAGAAATAAACAATTCATGGAAACCAATGAGAATGAAAACATATCAGTACAAAATCTATGGGATGCTGCAAAGGCGGTCCTAAGAGGGAAATATATAGCCATCCAAGCCTTTCCCAAAAAAGTAAAAAAATCTCAAATCCACAAGCTAACCTTAGGCCTAAAGGAGCTGGAGAAAGAACAGCAAATAAAACCTAAAGCAAGCAGGAAAAGATAAATAATAAAGATTAGGGCAGAGATTAATGAAATGAAACCAGAAAAGCAGTAGAACAGATGAACGAAACTAGAAGCTGGTTCTTTGAAAGAATCAACAAGATCGATAAACCTCTGGCCAGTTTACCTAAAAGAAATGAGAAATGACCCAAATTAATAAAATCATGAATGAAAGGGGAGAGATCAGAACTAACACCAAGGAAATAGAAACAATTATTAGAAATTATCACCAGGGGGTTTGTGGGTGGCTCAGTGGTTAAGTGAATGCCTTCAGTTCAGGTCATGATCCCAGAGTCCTGGGATTGAGTCCCACATTGGGCTCCCAGCTCCATAGGGACTCTGCCTCTCTCTCTGACCTTCTCCCTTATCATATTCTCTCTCACTCTCTCTCAAATAAAAAATAAAATAATTAATTAAATAAAATCTTTAAAAAAATTATTACCAGGAACTATATGTCAATAAATTAAGCAACCTGGAGGAAATCAGTACCTTCCTGGAAACTTATAAACTACCAAGACTAAAACAGGAAGAAATAAACAATCTGAATAGACCAATAACCAGTAACAAAATTGAGGCAGTAATCAAAAACCTCCCAAAAAACAAGAGTCCAGGACCAGATGGCTTCCCAAGGGAATTCTACCAAACATTTAAAGAAGAAATCATACCTATTCTACTGGAGCTGTTTCAAAAAATAGAAACAAAAGGAAAACTTCCAAACTTGTTCTATGAGGCTAGTACTACCCTGATCCCAAGACCAAGCAAAGATCCCACCAAAAAGAATTACAGACCAGTATCCCTGATGGGCATGGATGCCAAAATACTCAACAAGACCCTAGCTAATAGGATCCAACAGAACAGTAAAGGATTATCCACCAAGACCACATAGGATTTATTCCTGGATTGCAAGAGTGGTTCAACATTCACAAACCAACAACGTGACAGAGCACATTAATAAAAGACAAGAACCATATAATCCTCTCAACTGATGCAGAAAAAGCATTTGACAAAATACAGCATCCTTTCCTGATTAAAACTCTTCACAGTGTAGGCATAGAGGGAATATTCCTTAGTATCATAAAAACCATCTATGAAAGGCCCATGGCAAATATTCTCAATGGGGAAAAGCTAAGAGCTTTTCCCATAATGTCAGGAGTACACTCTCACCATTATTATTCAATATAGTACTAGAAGTTCTAGCATCAGCAATCAGACAACAAAAAGAAATAAAAGGCATTCATTTTGGCAAAGAAGAAATCAAACTCTCTCCACAGATAACATGATACTTTCTGTGGAAAACCCAAAAGACTCCACCCCCAAATTACTAGAACTCATACAGCAATTCAGCAATGTGGCAGGATACAAAATCAATGCACAGAAATGAGTTGCTTTTCTATACACTAACAATGTACCAATGTAATATAGAAAGAGAAACAATGTAATGTAGAAAGAGAAATTGAGCAATCAATTCCATTTACAATAGCACCAAAAACTGTAAGATACCTAGGAATAAACTTAACCAAAGAGGTAAAGGATCTATACTCTAGAAACTACAAAATACTTATGAAAGAAATTGAGGAAGACACAAAAATATGGAAAAACCTTCCATGTTCATGGACTGGAAGAATAAACACTATTAAAATGTCTATGCTGCCTAGAACAATCTACACTTTCAATGCCATCTTATTAAAATACAATTGGTATTTTTCAAAGAGCTGGAACAAACAATCCTAAACTTTGTATGGAACAAGAAAAGACTGAATTGCTAAGGAAATGCTGAAAAAGAAAAAGCTGGGGGCAGCACATTACCTGATTTCAAGCTTTACTACAAAGGTGTGATCAAGACAACAGCATGGTACTGGCACAAAAACACACGTAGACCAATGGAACAGAGTAGAGAGTCCAAATATGAACCTTCAACTCCATGGTCAAATAATCTTCAACAACACAGGAAAAAATATCCAGTGGAAAAAGACAGTCTCTTTAATAAATGGTGCTGGGAAAATTGACAGCTATGTATAGAAAAATGAAACTTGATCATTCTCTTTCACCATACACAGAGATAAACTCTAAATGGATGAAAGGCCTCAATGTGAGAGAGGAATCTATCAAAATTCTTGAGAAGAACATAAGCGATAATCTTTTTGACATCAGCCGCAGCAGCTTCTTTCAAAATACATCTCCAAAGGCAAGGGAAACAAAAGCAAAAATGAACTTTTGGAACTTCATCAAGATAAAAAGCTTCTGCACAGTAAAGGAAATAGTCAATAAAACTAAGAGCCCACCCACAAAATGGGAGAAGATAGTTGCACATGACATATCAGATAAAGAGCTGGTATCCATGATCTATAAAGAACTTCTCAAACTCAACACCCAAAAAAACAAATAATCCACTTAATAAATAGCAGACGACATGAACGGACACTTCTCCAAAGAAGACATATAGCAGACAGACACATGAAAAAGTGTTCAACATCACTAGCCATCAGGGAAATTCAAATCAAAACCACAATGAGATATCACCTTACACTAGTTAGGGTGGCAAAAACTAACAAGGCAGGAAACAACAAATGTTGTCAAGGATGTGGGGAAAGGGGGACACTTTTACACTATTGGTGGGAATGCAAGCTGATACAGCCACTTTGGAAAACATTATGGAGGTTCCTCAAGAAGTTAAAACTATAGCTGCCCTATGACCCAGCAATTGTACTACTAGGTATTTACCCCAAAGATACAGATGTAGTGAAAGGAAAGGGCCCACGCACCCCAATGTTCATTGCAGCAATGTCCACAATAGCCAAACTGTGGAAGAAGCCAAGATGTCCTTCAACAGATGAATGGATAAAGAAGACAATGTACATATATAAAATGGAATATTACTCAGCCATAAGAAATGATGAATACCCACCATTTGGATTGACATGGATAGAACTGGAGAGGATTATGCTAAGTGAAATAAGTCAAGCAGAGAAAGACAATTACCATATGGTTTCATTCATATGTGGAACATAAGGAATAGCACAGAAGACCATAGGGAAAAGGAGCAAAAACTGAAGAAGGGGGAAATCAGAGAGGAAGACAAACCATGAGAGACTATTGACTCCAGGAATCAACTGAGGGTTTCAAAGGGAAGGGGATGGGGGTAAGGGGTAGTGGGGGGATGGGTATTAAGGATGGCATGTGTTGTGATGAGCACTGGGTGTTATATGCAACTAACGAATCATTGAACTACATCAGAAACTAATGATGGGGCACCTGGGTGGCTCAGTGGGTTAAGCCTCTGCCTTTGGCTCAGGTCATGATCTCAGGGTCCTGGGATTGAGCCCCACGTTGGGCTCTCTGCTCAGCGGGGAGCCTGCTTCCCCCCTCTCTGCCTGCCTCTCTGCCTACTTGTGATCTCTCTGTCTCTCTCTGTTAAATAAATCAATAAAACGTTTAAAAAAAAAAAACTAATGATGTACTATATGTGACTAACTGAACATAATAAAATATAAATAAATAAAGTTTATGTTAAAAAATGTTATAAATTTTAATGCTTTATATGAGAAATATTTACATTTGGTTAATTTCCTTTTTACAACTATCTTGGTGAAAGTGTACAGCTTTTTTTTTTTTTTAACTTGGATAACAGGGTCCTATGGGAGTCAGGAATAATTGTGTTCTGAACTTATTAATAACCAGTACCAATTGAAATGGCAAAGATTGCTTTAAAGTTTAAAACTTAGTGGTGAAATGAGGGAAGTTATTGCTCTCAAGCCCTGTTGGAAAGATTGTACATTGGTACAATCTTTCTGCAGTTCAATTAATCAAAATAGATTGATAGTATTGATATATTATAGTGCACATTTTGCTTTGGAATAGCATTTCCATTTCTACAGTTCATATTAAAAGAAAATGCCAAAAAGATGCACAATCTGGAGAGGCAAAAATCTGCATAGCAGTAGCACTACATAAACATAGTTATGCACAAAGAATTGGAAGCATACTACATGTCCAGCAACATGGATAAAATCAAGTATATTATGACACATATATGAAATAGTATAATAGTGAGGCACTTAAAATGAATTTGGAGAAGAATATTTAATCATTTGAAAAGACAGTTTAATTTTAAGTATTATTTAAAACATGATATGTAGATATAATACATTTTTAAAAATACATAATAAATAAAGAATACTAACAGAGCATACATTAAAATATACTTAATAGTAATAGTTTCTAGATTATGGACCAAATTCCTTATTTTTATTACTTATATTTTTTTAACTTTTTCCACTACTCATACACACACACACACACACACACACACACACAAGCATAAGCACATACATACCCACATATCTTTCCTTTTAGAGAGAAGAATAAATCAAAATAAGTTGTACTTTCACTACAAAAGTTTTCCTACTGCATTACTAGATTTAACAAGGATATTTCTATTTCAGATAAGCATAAGAGCAACACTATTCTGATTGTATATAAAAATTTAATTAGCTACATGTCTGTAAATATGTTTGAGTGGTAAAATTTATAGATGTTATCACATTCCAGTGAAGTTACCTTTAAAGAGAGATTCTCAATGCTGCTATCATATTAGTCTTAAATTCTCGGCAGACAGTCATAACATTTTTCTATAATAATCAATTTGACAAAGTGGATGAGTCTTTGTTTTTAGCCACAAATAAATTCTTGGAATAAGCATAAGCTCATAAAAGGTGATAAAATCATCAAAGGATTGGAATTTACATGATTATGAAAGCAATTACATTTTCTACCTTCATGATTTATATATTTGTTCAAAAGGCTTCTAAACTTTTTTATTTTTAAGAAAGCATTGAGGTAGAAATATATTATTTGCAAATATAGAATTTTCAGTATTTTCTTATTTATAAGATTAGATTTTTAGAAGTAAGTTTTTTTCAATCCTTAAAGTCAATTGCTTTTTACTGATGAAGTTTCAAAGATGGCAGTTTCATGAAGAGGTCCAGTGAAGTCATAATCACATATGATAAAATTCATTATTTTGGTTTTCCCACAAAATTTATAAATTTTCCAGTTTATTTACCAGAGTATATATAGTTTTGATGCTTCATTCAATTTTGCTAATTACTCTTGTTTGGAATTTCAAAGGAAAACAAATACTAGGTCTAATACTAATATTTCATTTATGCATTTATTCACACATATATTGACAGAAAAAAATTCAGGACATTCTGTTTACTGTGAGTGAACAGGATCAAAAATATAGGATTTGATTTCTCCTTAATAGAGGCAATCATTTAATAAAGAAGATTTTATTCTAAAAAGTATTTACTGTTAAAAGTGCCATTTGATTAATGTGTGGTGTCCATTTCCTAAACAGGAAGAAAAAATCAAGATTCCTAAAGGAAAGAGCAAATGATTTCATGGAGCCCAAGTATCATTAGAAGTATAGTTTAGCTAGAAAGATACATTGAGAGAATATGAAGAGTTTCTCTCATTTCTCCATATGAGAGAATATGAAGAGAAAAATGAAGGGTTTCGAGTGTAAAGGTAAGGGAAATATATTTTATTTGTTAGACAACAGGGACTCATTAGCAGTTTAGAGAGTGATTCTATTATTTTCTGAATCAACCCACTCCTCTGTTTTTATATGGAACTTCCTTAATTTAGGGACCTCAGTCCCTTGGCAGAGACTGAAAATCTTCTACTTGGTTTCATTCTTGTTCACCCATGCCTCTCCTGCCATTCTCCACAGAATCGTAAGAGTCATCTTTATGAAATGTAAATTAAATCAATTTATTTTTCTGCTTAAAATTCTAAATAGCCCTTTCCTGCGTACAGAATAAAATTCACTGTCTGCATGTGGTCCTGTCTGTTGTTCTCAACTCACTTCTCACTGCCATGCACTCTATGATTATAAAACACACCAGCTACCATAGCTTCATAAACACACCACATCAGTATTCCTTAAACAGGCTGTTTACAACACTTGAAAAGCCTTTCCACTCCACTTTCTCATTTGCCTGTTATACCCATTCTTCTTTTAAGATTTGGCTTAAACCCTATTTTTTTCTGAGAAGCCTCTCTCAAATTTTCTTCTCGTTTAAGAACAATTAGCAACTAATTTTCACATATTCCCATAGCACTTGCTTTACACTTTTAAGGTAAAGGTTTTCATTTTAATTGGTCATTTACTTTTGTTTTCCTTATAAGATTGAGGATTGTTTTTAACTGTCATTGTACTCCCCAGTAATTTATATAGTGTCTAGATAGAAGATGCTCACCATATGTTGAATGAATGAATGAATGAATGAATGAATGAAAAGAAAAATGATGGGATAAAATATAATTGTTGGAAGCTTTTTGTGGTAGCAGTTAATATGGAATTGATGAGACAGAGGAGTTACATAACAAAATGGTAGTCACAATGACTTGACTTTTATTTTCCTACCCTGATTTTCTTTCAAGGGACCTTTGCTCACACTGTTCTCTTGCCCAGAACACTGCCCTCATTCCTGTTGTTCAACTAACTTCAGATATTTCTTCTTAAAAGCATTCTTAAAAGCATCTAATCCTATCTTTAATATGTCTTCCAGCATTACATGTAAACACTTTAAGTTACATTGCCAATGTTGTCCCACCATAAAGTCCTGCATTCTTGAGAATCTTTTTCTCTCCCAAAAGTCTTTTCTGCCTACTCATTGCACCAAAGCAAATTTCCCCTTATGTTTTCCCTTGAAAAAGCAAGGATAGGACCAAGATTGAGTAACATATATTAAGGAACAGATGACCTAAATTAATTATGTGTCACAGCACTCTGAAATCAATGTATAGTCTATATGCACAAAACGTTCCATCCATTCATTTATGCATTCATTCATTCAGCAAATGCATATAGTAAAGGCCTTGGATGTGGCAGCCACTGGGCTATCTACCAGAAAAGTAAATAAGATATACTACATGTCTATAAATGTATATGGCAAGTAGTTTTCAGTATCATTGAAGAAAATGTGTAAATGACTAACATAATCATTGAAGACTCATTGCTTAGAATTTTATTAAAACATAAGCTCTTCAAACATTAAATACAAGATTAAATTTTTAAAGTCCCAGGATGGTATGTGGAACTAAGAATATTTCTTCCTATTCTTATTTGGTAATTAAAATTATCTTAAATAGGTCCATATATTAACAATGAAAGCTCTGTTATCACACAATCATAACAGAATTTTGGTAAGTGTTTAATAGATTGAAGGGACTTAAATGAGTTTTAGTTTCTAACAGAAAAATACAGTCAACTGTTGCTTTTTATTTTAAATGAAATAATGATTATAGATTTAAGATACTGCATTTATTTGTTAATGCAGATGATTAGTTCTAATAGTCATTGTATTATTTGACCTTTATTTATTTGACTTTTTAAAGAGATCAAAATTAAAAGAACATAGATCTAAAGTACTACTAAATGGGGGAGTAGCTAAGATGGCAAACTATGAGGAGGACCATAGGCTTGCCTCTTCACTTGAACACAGCTAGAAAAATATCAAATCATTCTGAATATCCAAGAGATTTACCTGAGGAGTGACAGAACAAACTGCACAACTAGAGCAAGAGAAGGGACCACATTGCAGAAGGTAGGAGTTGCAGAGATGTGGTTTGGGGGAGAAACAGATCATAGGTGCTGTGGAGGTATGGGAGTCCTGGTCACAGAGAAAGATAAGATAGAAGGAGAGGAGTGCACAGGTGATCACACAAGGAGAACACTCCCTAAATGCCCTTGACTAGGAAAATGAGGGAGGCTGATTTTTATGAATTTTTGAGACCAGTGGGGCTTAAAGACTTGAGTTTTAGAAGTTTGTGGCATGGCTGGTATTAAGCCATGAGGGCTCTGCAGTGCTTTTGCATAGAAGGCAGGCAATTAACCCAGGAGCAGATGGCATGACCTGAGGATCACATAAGATGCACTAGGAGAGACTACTCTTCTTGGAGTGTATCTGAAAGAGGTGGCATTGCGTCTGTGGACAAAAGAGCAGGCAGATGGTATTTCTCTCCCCTGTTCCCCAGCATAGGGACAGAGACACCTCCTGAGGGAAGCTAACTCAGATACTGGCCGTTTAGTGTGCTTTGCTCCAAATTCCACCTCCTGTGTGTGTGTGTGTGTGTGTGTGTGTGCATGCGCATAACTGCCCTTCTGGGTAAACCTGAATCAATCCCAGTGCATCCAGACCCTCCCCTAGAAAACCAGCACAGGTATACACCACACAAGGTCTCTAAAGTTTGGAATTTTAAAACTCAGCTGAACTGGTTGGGATAGAACCCAAAATGCACTGCACTGCTATAGGCAGGCAAACAACCCAAAAAGTGTGAAAGCAGCAATCTGAAAAATGCCTGGGATGTAGGAGGGGAAATTGTTTGTGCTTATGGGAGGCTTTCTCTGACAGCAGCAACTGTGAGCTTCCTTCTCTAAGGACAACAAATCTGGCTGGCACCATTGCCCTCCCCTGTCCCTCAATATAAACCAACCAACTTCACTAAATAGCACAGTGCAAACACTGGCTGCCTAATCTGTTTACACCAAGTCCGACCAACCTGTGTTCTGATGGTACCACTGTTCTCAGACAAGCATGCATAAGAACCAGCTCAGCAGGCCCCTCCCCCAGAAGCACAGCACAACCTCTACCCCTCCCCCCATGTACCATGCCTACTAACCATAGAGTTATGCAAAGCTTTAGTTCTAGTGGAAATAGCATCAGGTCTTTCTACAAGCAGAGCAGAGTATGCCTTGTTAAACTCAACACACTCTGGCCAAGTTCCAAACACTCCCCACTGCAGACAAGGTAAATCTCTGCAGAGGACTGACCTAAGGGATAGAGTGGCCATAGCACAGCAGCAGAGTGCAACCAGCATACACCAAAGAAATTTCCTGAAGCACCAGGCCCTGGATATTATATGACCTTTTCTTCATAAAGTCATTACTCTCAGGAACAGGAAACATAAAAGGCTTTCCCAGAGAAGAAGACAAAGACCTAGCCAAAATGCCAAGATGCAGGAATTCATCCCAAAAGAAAGAACAAGAAAAGGCCACAGACAGGGATCTAGTTAAAACAGATATAGGTAATATGCTTGTTCTTGATTTAACAGCAACAATCATAAGGATACTACCTGGGCTTGAGAAAAGCATAGAAGACATCAGAGATACTATTATCACAGAAATAAAACAGTTTTAAAATCAATCAGGCCGAAATGAAAAATGTAATAACCAAGATCTAAAACTGACTGGATATAATGACCACCAGGGCAATAGAATCAGAGGAATCAATAAGTGATATGGAAGCTACAATTATGGGAAATAATGAAGCTGGATAAAAGAGAGAAAGAAAAATCTTGGATCACAAGAGTAGACTTTGGGAACTCAGTGTCTCCACCAAACATAATAACATTTGTATCATAGGGGTCCCAGAAAAACAAAAAAGAGGGAATTGCAGATGAAAACTTCCCTAATCTGGGGAAGGAAACAGACATCCAGATCCACGAGGCATAGAGATCTCCCATCAAAATCAACAAATACAGGCTAACACCAAAGTAGATTGTAGTAAATTTGCAAAATACTGTGATAAAGAAAAAAATCCTAAAAGTAGCAAGACGAAAGGAGTCCCTAATTTGCAAGGAAAGGAAAATAAGGTTAGCAACAGACTTCTCAGAAACTTAACAGGCCAGAAGAAAGTGGCATGATATATTCAACATGCTGAATGGGAAAAATCTCCAGCCAAGAATACTGTATTCAGCAAGGCTACATTCCAGAATAAAAGAAGAGATAGTTTCCCAGACAAACAAAAACTAAAGGAGCTTGTGACCACTGAACCAGCCCTGCAAAAAATGTTAAAGACAACTCTTTCAGTGGGAAAGAATATCCAAAAGTGACAAAAAGTGACAAAAACTAGAAAGGAACAGAAGAAATCTCCAGGGACAATGACTTAACAAGTAATACAATGGCACTAAATTCATATGTATCAATAATCTCTCTGAATGTAAAGATCCAAATGCCCCAATCAAAAGATTCAGGATGTCAGAATGGATAAACAAACACACAAAGACCCATCTATATGCTGACCACAACAGACTCATTTCAGACCTAAAGACACCTGCAAATTTAAAGTGAGGGGCAGGAGAAACATTTTTCATGCTAATGGATGTCAAACGAAAGCTGGAGTAGCCATACTTATATCAAACAGATTTTTTTAAAGATTGTATTTATTTACTTGAGAGAGAATGAAAGTGAGAGAGAGAGCATGAGAGGGGAGAGGGTCATAGGGAGAAGCAGACTCCCCGCTGAGCAGGCAGCCCAATGTGGGACTCAATCGTGGGACTCCAGGATCATGACCTGAGCTGAAGGCAGTTGCTTAACCAATGGAGCCACTCAGGCACCCCCAGACAAATAGTTTTAAACCAAAGAGATGAAGGGGACTGTATCATAACAAAGGGAATTATCCAACAAGAAAATCTAATAATTGTAAATATTTATGCCCTCAATGTAGGATTGATCAAATATATAAAGGAATTAATGACAAACAAAAAAGGAACTCATTGATAATAATACAAGAATAGTAGGAAACTTCAATATCCCACTTACATCAATGGACAGATCATCTAAGAAGAAAACCAACAAAGAAACAATGGGTTTGAGTGACATACTGGACCAGATGGACTTAGATCTATTTTATCCTAAACATTTTTAGGTTTAGAACATTTTATCCTAAACCAGCAGAATACACATTCTTATTGAGTGCATCTGGATCATTCTCCAGAATAGATCACATACTGGGTCACAAATTAGGCCTCAACAAGTATATAAAGGATTAAGATTATACTGTGCATATTTTCTGACCACATGAAAATTGAAGTGAACCACAGAAAAAATTTAGTAAGTTTCTGAATACATGGAGGTTAAACAACATGCTACTAAAGAATGAATGTGTTAATGAGGAAATTAAAGAAGAAATCTTTTTTGAAAAATATATGGAAACAAATGAAAATGAAAACAGAATAGTCCAAAATCTTTGGGATACAGCAAAAGCTATTATAAGGGGGAAGTATATGCAGGCCTACCTCAAGAAGCAAGAAAATTGTCAAAAATGCAACCCAACCTTACACCTAAAGGAGCTAGAAAAAGAACAGCAAATGAAGCCTAAAGCCAGCAAATGAAGCCTAAAGCCAGCAGAAGAAGGAAAGTAATAAAGCTTAGAGCACAAATAAATGATAAAGAAACAAACAAACAAAAAAGCCAGTAGAACAGATCAATGAATTGGGAGCTGGTTCTTTTAAAAAATTATTGAAATTGATAAACCCTTAACCAGACTCATTAAGGAGGAATAAAAGAGAGAGAGAGAGTGAGAGAAAGGACCCAAGTAAATAAAATCATAAATGAGAGAGAAGAGATAATGACCAACATCACAGAAATATAAACAATTAAAAGACAGTATTATGAAAAATTTTATGCCAACAAATTGGGCAGTCTGGAAGAAATGGATAATTTCCTAGAAACATATAGAGTACCAAAACTTACACAGGAAGAAATAAAAACTTGAACAGACTGATAAACAGCAAAGAAGTAAAATCAATAATCAAAAATCTACCAAAAAATAGAAGTCTGGGGCCAAATGGCTTCCCAGGAGAATTCTAATTAACATCTATTTTTTTTTAATTTTTGAAACTTTTAAATTTATTTTGTGGGGTACAGAGGCAGAAGAAGAATCTTTAGGTTCCACACTGGTGTGGAGCCTGATTCAGGGCTCATTCTCATGACCCTGAGATCATAACCTGAACTGAAACCAAGAGTGAAATGCTTAACTGACTGAGCCACCCAGATGCCCCTGTACCTAATGTTTAAAGAAGAGTTAGTACCCATTCTTCTCAAGGTATTCCAATAAATAGAAATGGAAGGAAAATTTACCAACTCATTCTACAACACCAGCATTTTGTGATTCCAAAATTAGACAAAAACTCTACTAGAAAAGAGAACCAAAGGCAAATATCCCTGATAAACATGGATGGGAAAATTCTCAATAAAATAGTAGCAAACTGAATCCAAGAGTACATTAAAAGAATCATTAACCATGATCAAGTGGGATTTATTCCGGGGCTGCAAGGGTGGTTCAATAATCACAAATCATTCAGTGATACACCACGTTAATAAAAGAATGGATAAGAGCTATATGATTATCTCAATAGATGCAGGAAAAGCATTGGACAAAGTACAACATCCATTCATGATAAACATTCTCAACAAGGTTGGATAGAAGGAACATATGTCAGCATCATAAAGGTAATACATGAAAGAGCCACAGCTAATATATTCCTCAATGGTGAAGAACTGAAGGTTTTTACTTTATGGTCAGAAACAAGACAGGCATATCCACTCTCATTACTGTTATTTAACATAAAACTGGAAGTCTGATGCCTCAGAAATAAAAGGAATCCAAATCATTAAGGAAGAAGTCAAACTTAAATTATTTGCAGATGATATGATATTCTATAGAGAAAGCCCAAAAGATCCCCCCCAAAATTGCTAGAACTGATAAAGGCATTCCATAAAATCATAGGATACAAAATCAACATATAAAAATCTGTTGCATTTCTATATATCAATAATGAAGCAGCAGAAAGAGAAAATCAAGGAGTCAATCCCATTTACAATTGCACCAAAAACCATAAAATACCTAGGAATAAACCTAACCCAAGAGGTAAAAGATCTGTACTCTGAAAACTATAAAACACTGATGAAAGAAATTGAAGATTACACAAAGAAATGGAAAAACATTTCATATTCATGGGTTAGAAGAACCAATACTGTAAAATGTATATAGTATGCAAAGCAATTTACACAGTTAATACAATCTCTATCTAAATACAACCAGCATTTTCCACAGAGCTAGAACAAATAATCCTAAAATTTGTATGGAATGACAAAAGACCCAGAATAGCCAAAGCAATCTTGAAAAAGTAAAGCAAACCTGGAGGCATCATAATTCTGGACTTCAAGTTAAATTACAAAGATGCAGTGATCAGGATAGTATGGTATTGGCACAAAAACAGACACATAGATCAATGGAAAACCCAGATATGGACCCACATTATATGGTTAATTAATCTTCCACAAATCAAGAAAGACTTTCTAATATGAAAAAGACTATCTCTTCAACAAATGGTGTTGGACAGCAACATGCAAAATAATGAAACGGGACCACTTTCTTATACCATAGACAAAAATAAATTCAAAATGGATGAAAGGCCTAAATGTGAGACTTGAAACCATCAAAAACCCAGAACACAGACAGTAACCACTTTGACATCAGCTGTAGCAACTTCTTAATAGATATGTCTCCTGAGGAAGGGAACAAAAGAAAAAATAAACTATTGGGATTTCATTAAGATAAAAAACTTCTGCACAATGAAGAAAACAACCAGGAAAACTTAACTTTTGGAATGGGAGAAGATATTTACAAATGATATATCTGATAAAGGATTAGTATCTAAACTGTATAAAGAATTTATCAAACTCAACACCCAAAAAATGGATAATCCAGTTACCAAATGGGCAGAAAACATGAACAGACATTTTTCCAAAGAAGACATACAGATAGCAAAGATACATGTAAAGATGCTCAATATAACTCATTTTCAGAGAAACACAAATAAAAAATTCAATGAAATATTATCTCACACCAGTTAGAATGGCTAAAATCAACAGCACAGGGAACAATAGGTATTGGGGAGGGTTCAGAGAAAGGAAAATCCTCTTACACTATTAGTGGGAATGCAAAAATGGTGCAGCCACTCTGGAAAACAACATGGAGGTTTCCTTAGAAACTTGAAAATAGAACTACCTAATAATTTAGCATCTGTACTACTAAGTATTTATCCATAGGATACAAAAGTATTGACTTGAAGGGATACATGCACCCCGATGTTTATAGCAGCATTACCTACAGTAGCCAAATTATGAAAGAGCCCAAATGTCCATCCAGTGCTGAATGGCTAAAGTGTGCCATATACATATAATGGAAAATTAGTCAGCCAGAAAAAAAGAATGAAATCGTGTCCTAAGCAATGATGTAGATGGAGGTAAAGAGTATTACAGTAGGTAAAATAAAACAGAGACTGAGACTAACAAATACCATATGCTTTCACTCCTATGTGAAATTTATGATCAAAATAGATCGACATATAAAAAAGAGGCAAATCAAGAAACACACTCTTAACTATAGAGAACAAACTGATGGTTACTGGAGGGTAGTTGGGGAGGGGAATGGTTTAAGTGGGTGGTGGGTTAAGGAGGGCATTAGTAATGATGAGCACTGTGTGTTGTGTGTAAGTGTTGAATCACTTAATTCTACACCTAAAACTAATATTACACTGTATATTAGTCAACTAGAATTTAAATAAAAACTTGAAAAAAGAATAAATAAATATATATTTGAATGTATTTACTACTTAGATCCCTTTTTTGAATCCTAGGCACAGAAATCAATAGGTTGTTTCCTAACCTCACATGAATTTAAGTGTGGCTACATAACTGAGTTTTGGAAAATGAGTAAAAATTACATGACCCATTTTCATGAGTCCTTGAAAACTTTCCAATGGTTCCCTCCTCTGGCTGGATGCATCTGACAGGGAGACTTATGGAATGTAGAAGGCAAAAGTGGGAAGGAGCCTGGGTCCTGAGTGGCTCTTCTGCTAACTACAGAACATGAACAAGAAGAAAATTTTGATTTGCTTGATCTTTCAGATAGTCAAGCCCAACTGTTATGCTACTTTTCCTACCTAATACATAGATCTAGCCTAGTAAGTATCTTATAGATGCCATTCAATAAACCAATGCATATAATAAAAAATAATTAGACTAATCACTGACATTCTATCTGAAAAAAACAAATGAACTCTGATGGGGGAAAATATTGAGAATCATCTTCTCAATTTTTTTTTTTTAGAGAAAAGTACATGATAGAGAAGTATGAGTGTCAATGCCTAAAATTAAGTGGTAATAAATTTAACAAGATTGTTTTAGGGTTTTAAAAAAATACCTCTGAAAGTGTGATATATTTGGTTTTGTTTTTTATGTTCTGTTTTCAGGTTTGAAAAATTGTTAATAAAACCTGCATAGAAAATCAAGAAATAAATATTTGGAAATACATGAAGTTCTATTTAAAGATTAACATTGATTATGGAAAAACATGTCTTTAGCTAAATGGTTCAGTGTAATTGAGGTCACCATTTAGTGATTTAAAAACTTTCATCATTCAAGGCTTTTAAATATTTTATGAATCATGTAATTAGAGTATTTGTGTAAGCACTGTAGTTCATGGTAGGAAATGTACCTGCTACCATATGAGTCTCTTATGAAATCACATTGATGAAACTTTTAAAATACCCTTAGCAGCCAGATCTAATTTGAGAGTAGATATCAGTA
Source organism: Mellivora capensis (assembly GCA_004024625.1). Lineage (NCBI taxonomy): Eukaryota > Metazoa > Chordata > Mammalia > Carnivora > Mustelidae > Mellivora > Mellivora capensis. The sequence goes on along the minus strand of PISX010004863.1, from coordinate 90,212 downwards.
GGTTTATTCTCAAAAGGAAAAAAATAATCGAACTTTATCTCTTCCATTTGCAGTCTCAAATCAAAGGTGAAGAGGTATTAGAAATTTAGACACATATTACACAGCTTTTTCAATATTAGGCATTATCAAAATTCAAATATTTCTAATAAATAGAGATGGTGATAATTGCTAAGGATTTAGTTGATTACAATTATTTTGAATTCAAAATGTGCACTTCCTTATAATTGATTTTAAATTACTTAATTTCTTCCTGCATTATTGATGTCATTAGCAAAACCAAGTTGCGACTAAGAAAATCCAAAGAATTAAGCATTGATAAATTAGCCTCTTAGGAGTAAATACCTACAGACCATGTCATTTCAAAATTAATGCGATGTTTTTTGATGCTTTGAGTAGGAAAGGAGAAACTGAATACAAAAATTGCCTTTATCAGTGTTTTACACCAAAGTAACTGAATCATGTATAAAAGAAGGAAGTGGTTACTTTTATTATTTTCATTGATAAAGTGGTTTATAGTATTTAGTACTAGTGAACAAAAAATCTAATCAAATCTGTCCTTGTAAGAAATGGACTCTGATCTCCTGCTATCAACCATATGGAATACTTCCATTTCTAGATAGTAACACTAGAAGCCATAAGACATGAAAGTTTTAGGATACTCCCAAAGTGAGTTGGGCCCATCCTCTTAACACCAGACAACTTCATAAAGCTTCCAGAATGCACATGACTCAAGTCATTATATTTTTCTGTAAAAGTGCATGCTCTTTTCACAAAGTATCTTCTCATGAAGTTTAACCTAATTGTGGCCCATTATTTCTAATCAGCGTGGTGATGTTCACTCTTCACCTTCAACTCTTTCAGTTCCATAAAAATTCTCTACCTCAGAAAATGGGCCCTCTCATCAACACCAGGTTTTTAAATTTTTTTTTTCTCATTAAATTCCCTACAATGTAAATATCAAATCCTTTTCTATTTTTGAATAATCTTTAACCCAACATCTTCTTATGAACATTTTATTCATCATTACAATAGACTCCCCCCCCACACATTTTATTTATAAGAATCCATTCCTTTTTCTTAGTATACCACCATAACCTTCTTTGGGACATGTCTTTCCACTTGTTCCTATTATATACATACTTGTTGAGAATAATAACCATCCTTGACGATGGTGATTGTCTCAGGATAGGCAGTCAGTCTCATTGGGTGTGTGTGTGTATGTGTGTGTGTGTGTGTGTGTGTGTTTGTATGTATTTCAACATAGGAAATAAAGAAATTTAAACTGCAATAGACATACCACCCCTATGGTGGGAGAATCTGTCTCAGACTGAGCCTAGGTAAGAACAAAATAATCTATCTTGTTCTTAAGGCAAAAATACAGGGAGCCATCATTCTCAATTCTCTCCTACCCAACCCCCACCTTTAATGCTTTGGATAATACTGTCAGGCTTATTTGGAAAAATACAACAAACTAACCATTTGCCACCATTCTACCCAAATAACCAATCAATACTACCTTCATATTTTTGTCTAGATTAGTATAACAGTCTCCTAATACTTCTCATTTTTTTACTCCTAGCATAATACATTTTCACAAAGTAGCCAGAAATCAGAATTTCTGTTTGGACTATGATGCAGCAGCTTAGCTTAAATAACCTTCTTCAAGATATTTGCAAATGGCATATGCAATAAAGGGTTAAATCTATATAAAAAATTTATAAAACTCAACACTCCAGGGCGCCTGGGTGGCTCAGTGGGTTAAGCCTCTGCCTTTGGCTCAGGTCATGATCCCAGGGTCCTGGGATCCAGCCCCGCATCGGGCTCTCTGCTCAGCAGGGAGCCTGCTTCCCCCTCTCTCTCTGCCTGCCTCTCTGCCTGCATGTGATCTCTGTCAAATAAATAAATAACATTTAAAACAAACAAACAAACAAAAAAAAATTCAACACTCCAAAAATGAATAATTCAATTAAAAATGGGCAGAAGATATGAATAGAGATTTTTCCAAAGAAGACATCCAGATGGCCAACAGATACATGAAAGATGCTCAATATCACAAATCAAAACTACAATGAGATATCACCTCATACCTGTCAGAATGGCTAAAGTCAACAACACAAGAAAAAACAGGTGTTGGCGATGCTATGGAAAATGGAGGACCCTCTTATACTGTTGTGGGAATGCAAACTGGTGCAGCCACTCTGGAAAACAGTATGGAGTTTCCTCAGACAATTAAAAATAGAACTACACAACAATCTAGCATCTGCACTGCTACTAGGTATTTATTTAAAGAATACAAAAATAACAATTCAAAGGGATACATGGACCTCAAGATTTATAGCACCATTATCTACAGTAGACAAATCATGGAAATAGCCCAAGTGTCCATTGATTGATGAATGGATAAAGAAGACGTGAATATGAATACATACATATATTTATATATTAAATATTACATATTTATATATTATATATATTTATATATATAAGGAGAGAATGGAATATTATTTAGCTAAAAAAATGAAATCTTGCCATTTCCAATGACATGGGTGGAGCTAAAGAGCATTACACTAAGTGAAATATGTCAGAGAAAGATAGATAACATATGATTTCACTCATACATGGAATTTAAGAGGCAAAACAAATGAGCAGGGGTTCCTGGGTGGCTCAGTTGGTTGAGTGTCTGCCTTCGGCTCAGATCATGATCCCCAGGTCCTGGGATCAAGTCCTCCATTGGGCTCCCTGCTCAACGGGGAGTCAACTTCTCCTTCTCTCATTCCCCCTGCTTATGCTCTTTCACTCTCTCTCTCTGTCAAATAACTAAATAAAATAGAATAAAAGATCTTAAAAAATGAGTAAAGGAGAAAAAATAAGAAAGAAAGATAAACCAAGGAACACACTCAACTATAGAGAACAAACTGATGGTTACCAGAAGGGAGATAGGTGAGGGGTGGGTGAAATAGGTGATGGTAGAATTAAGGAGGGCACTTGTGATGAGCACAAGATGACGTATGGAAATGCCGAATCACTATATTGTACACCTGAAACTAATATTATACTGTATGTTAACTAACTGGAAATTAAATAAAAACTTTAAGAAGAGCCCTCTCCCATGAACAAATAGAGTAGTGAAATAAAAATACATTTAAATTGGTTTGAATGCACCAAGCAAATCTTCATCCAGGAATGAAGATTCCAGGATCATGGGAAGAAGAGAAATACACAGAAGTGAGTGGAGCACTTTCTTCTTTCTCCTTCTAGGACTTGCCAATTTCTCTGAGGGTGGGTCTAGAGACCAAATCGAAAGCATTCTGGTTTTTATCAACATATCAAAACTTGCAGAGTGTATCTAAAGTTTGGAGGCAAATTTACAGCCTTGTGTGTGTGTGTATGTGTGTATACATGCCTTCCAAGAATGACAAAATAAATTAAAAACAAAAATGTAAAAGCAAGGCAATAATGAAGATCTTATTGGATTTATTTATGTAATTAATAAACTCCTAGAAGATGGAGCAAAGAGAAAGAGAACAGATCATCAAAATCAGTAATAAAGAGAGCATGTAAATAAATATCCTACAGCATAAATGGATAAGAGATTATTTAAAAAACAATCTAAATTTTATATGAAAGGGAAAAGTCATTTAAAAAACATAATAAAATTGGCACAAGAATATGAAGAAGATATCATTAGACCTTTATATATTTAAACATACATATTTAAATTAAAATCATTCCACAGTATAAACTCCAAGTCTAAATTACTTTACAGTTTATCTTCTCAAACATTTGAGGAAGAAATAACCCATCAATTTCATATAAACACTTCAAGATATGAAGAAGATAGGATAAGCAGTTTATTTCTTTTAATGATGCTAATTTAAACTATTTATTAAAAACAGATACAGTCATTACAAGAAATGAAAATCTTAGGCCAATATCTTGCATGTATATAAACATAAAAACCTCAAACAAATATTAACATATTGCACAGAGCAAAATATAAAACCAATAATAGGTCATACTCAAATTGGGTTTTATTCCTGGAATTCAAATTTAGTTTATCCTTTGAAAAATCAGCCATAGTAATACATCACATTGAAAGAATAAAAGAGAAACACAATAGAATTATAATACATGAAGAAAAGTCTGTTGATAAAATTCAAATCTCTGTTACAACAAAATGCTTTAAAAAAAACCTGAACATCTTCCAAGTTCCTTTCTCTCTCATACACAGATACTTAGAAATACACATACACATTTAAGTGAACATACAAACCTGGTAGGATTTTGACTGTCATTTTATTGAATCTAAAGCTCAGTTTCAAAAAATGAACATTTTAAAATGCTAAGTCTTCCAATGTCTAGGAATGTGGTATTGGACTGCAATAATTTATGTTTCTTAATGTCTCTCAGAAATTTTTTTATGTTTTTATAATTTTTAGATATTTATTCCTTGGTTTTAAATATTTTTTAAACTATTTGTACTCGAGGAACTACAGAACACTCATGAAAAAAATTGAAGAGGACACAAAAAGATGGAAGAAAAAAAAAAAACCTGAACAGATTAGAAACAGAAGGTACTTTCTTAACATAGAAAAGTCTATTTAGAAACAAAAACTTTTAGCAAACATCATACTTCATGTGAACTACTCAATATTTTCCCTATAACATCAGGAAACAGACAATGATGTTTAAGCTGAGAGACAATTCTCCATAGAGCTTTTCAAGACTACTTTGTGATGGATATTTGTATTGTAAATTACGTTGAAGAGAGTTCTGTAACAGGTATAGCTTTCACCAGATTTATGAAAAAGCATCAGTACGGTGGGAAAGTACAGTGGAAAGAATCATGTCTTCAATAATAGAGCTTTTTTAACTGTGTATTTATATGGAAAACAAATCTTGATCTCTACTTCATCCTACATACAAATATAAATTCCAGGTATATGGTGTGTGAAAGTTTTTTAAAAAGAGAGAGAAAAATTCTAGAATATAACAGGAAAATATCTTCATGACATTGGGATTAGTGGAAAGACATAATTAGAAACTAAAATATAGTAAGCCTGATGATTCACAGACCTGTACCCCTGGGGCTAATAATACATCATATGTTAATTTAAAAAAATTTAAAAAATAAATTTAAAAAAATAGAGAAAAAAGAAATTAAAACATAATAATTATATAGGAAAAGACTGACAAATTGGAGATCATTAAAATTAAGACTGATCAAAGACACCATGAAAAGATTGAAAATCCACAGAAGGTATCCTTTAATTTAGGAATGGATACACAAACTGTTTATCGTTTGATGAATATGGAATATTATTGAGATGGAATATTATTCATCAATAAAAGGAAATGACCTCCTAAGCCACAGACTAAGAGGAAACTTAATTGCAGATTGCTAAGTGAAAGAAGCCAGTATGGAAAGGCTACACAGTGTATGATTTCAACTATATGACCTCCTAGGAAAGGCCAAACTATGGAGACAATAAAATACCAGGGGTTGACAAGAGCTTGGGAAATGAAATAACCAATAGGTGGAACACAGGAGATTTTTAGGGCAGTGAAACTATTCAGTATGAAATTATAACGGTGGATTCATGAAATACTGCATTTCACAAAATCCATAGAACTGTACAACACAGAGTGAACCCTAATGTAAACTATGAACACTAATTAATAGTGTATCAATATTAATCAGTTATGACAAATATAGAACACAAATATACATATTAGTCAATAGGAAAAACTGCATTTAGTGCAGGGATAGGTATAATGGGAATTTTATAGATTCTGCTCAATTTTCCAGTAGACGTAAAACTTTTCTAAAAAAATGAGGTTTATTATAAAAAATCCAAAGAGGGGGAGGAGATATTTCCAATGTATATATTCAACAAAGTACTCATATCTAAAAAACTCCTAATTAGTAAAAAAGTATAAATAATTCAAAAGAGGGAACAAATGTGAAAATGTACATCAAATCTAGACTACCCAAATGGCCAATAAAAATGAAAAAGTTGCTCATGTTCATTAGCTATATGGTCAATCAAATTTAAGTCACAAAGAATTATCACTAACATTTTCAGAATTGCTAAAATTAAAAATAACACCTAGCGAGGATATAGAATAATTGTCACTCTTCCCAAAAAAGTGGGAATATTCTTTCCATGAACACACCCACACACTGTTCCCTTGTTCCTTTCAAGCTTCTACTTACATATTATCAACTCATAGAGGACTTTCTTAACAATCCTACTTAAAAAGTCCCCCATTCTCAATTTATATATCCTCATTTATTTCATTTTTTCATAGTTCTTACTACTTCTTGTCATATTTTATATGACTTTGTTCACTGTTCTACTCCCAGCTTCCTGAACAATAAATAGTGTGTGGTTTGGCTTTCAATAAATACAAGTTAAATGAATGAATGAATGCATGAATGAATAAGTCAGTTGATGAATGAAGGCAGCTTGAATTTTCTGACACTTTCAAACTATGTGTTGGTAAAATGAGTGGTAAGTGGTGCCTAGGTGGCTCAGTTGAGCATCAAACTCTTAGTTTTCAGCTCAGGTCATGGCCTCAGGGTCTTGAGATAAAGTCCTGTGTGAGTACAGAGCCTGCTTAAGAGATTCTCTCTCCCCTTCCCTCCCTCCCTCCCTTGCCCCCTCTCCCCACTCCCATAAATCATCTCTCTCTCTCTCTTAAATCTCTCTCTCATCAATCAATCAATCAATCTTTAAAAGGAGTGATATAATAAAAAATAAAATAATGATGACAATAATAGTGATAATAGCCGCACATGTAGTGCTTACTGTAACATATATATGTCACACAATAATTTAATCCTCAAAATAATCCTGAAAGAGATACAAATACTTTCTTGTTTTAGCAATAAAAGTTAAACTGAGGTCTAAGGACAGTGGACTTATTCCATAAGGCTTATATGTGGGGAAGCCTGTATAAAAATACAATCTAAGTTCAGAGTACAATCCTTTAATTATTAGGATACATCACTTTTCTCTACAGTATGGGGTGTTAATAGAAGGATAATACATACACAGAGGAATAGTCTAATTTTATTAATTAAAGGACATCATGTCTTATCTGTATATAAATACACGGAAGAGTGGACAAAAAGCAATTCAATGTATGCCCCAATTAGCTTTCTAGTCCTCACTATGATAATGCTTGAATGGGAATGGGGCTTATGTCAAATTCTTAGAGAAATGAATTTTGGGTCCTTAAAGAATATTAATTGCCCATGGCTACTCTCAATTGTTTAGAGAAACAAAATTCTGGCTAGATGTTTGCCTTCTAGCTCAATGCAAGCAAATATAAATCATAATAAATTATGTAAGATAGTTTGTACATACTAGAGCTTTCACATCATTACCTTTTCTCAATGCAGGCAATGGTAAATAAAGCCCCAACACATTACCAAGAAAACTACATAGGTTAAAACTACACCAGGTTAAATTTAACATCCAATGTCCAAAGGTGATAAGGAAATGTTAAGTAACACCAGATCTCAGGTCTATGCGAAATTCTCTTCTTATATAAATCAGAGCTAGTACCAGTGCCATCTTTCCAGAAACACTTTTCTTTAACTGAAAAATACATTTTATTTTATTTTATTTTATTTTATTTTATTTTATTTTATTTTATTTTCCACAGGATATCTGTAACAGCAGTCACAGAACACAAAATAAGGGATGTTAAGTGAAGAAACATATCTCGTAAGTTTTGTAGCTATTACATTTTCGTAGCTATTATTCGTAGCTATATGTACTCATAGCTATATATTTTGTAGCTATATATATTCGTATTACATTTCGTAGCTATTACATTTTTAATAATGCTAAGGAAGATCAGTAAAGGTCTTTGCCCTAACTATAACATAGGTTCATCTGAATGTACTAGAGATAACCTTGAATTATGCAGGGAAGAAATGAATTTCTCTACCATGTTAAATTTCACATGTATATAATTCAGGTGTAGTAAGGCAGCCTAATGTCTTTTCAGACTCAGACCCTTTCCAGCTTTCTCTTTTATTATTCCTAGGGAGAAACCCTCATACAAATGATTCCAGGTGGGGCTTTGCTCATAAAAATCCAGATTGTAAGCAAAAAGAAGAAAGAAAAAGAAAAATGAAAATGCCATGGTCACTTCTTGTCAATGACATATCCAAGACATTTTTGTTTTGTTTTATTTCATTTTAAGTAGGCTCCACACCCAACATGGGGATCTAACTCAACATTCTGAGATCAAGGTCACATGCTCTATCAACTGAACCAACCAGTTGTCCTGACATTATCCAGGATGTTTGACAAATCAATTGGCCCTAAATACTGACAGATATAAATCACACAGGGACATCTAATTTCAAGGAAATTTAGTAGGTATAATCTTCATTGTTAATGATCATGTATCCAGCAAAGGATCAGGATGTTTACTGTTATAGAATGAGGGTTCTGTGTGATAACTAGCAGTCTCCATTATAGTGGTCATGTTGTAATTCAGTGGGAATTCATTTACAAGTCACACCTTAAATGGAGTCACTCTCCCTGTCAAGAAGAATGTACTGTTACATGCTAGAAGCAAATAAAATGATAACCCTACAGGAAAATATAGGTAAATTATAGTTTTTCTTTGTTTCATTCTGGTGATATACCATAACGTATAAAGTTGAATCACTCTGTTGTACCACTGAAATTAATGTAACATTATACATCAACTATACTCAAATTTAAAAAAAATTAAAAACATTTATTGTAAGCTGACACTGCTGAAGAGCCTCTTCAGCTCAAACTCATTAAGTGCCATAAAATGTCTATGTTCAGTGTACTTCTAGAGAACTCACTAGACATTATATTATGGTACCATTTGGAGTTAGGAAAAAAGTAAATGTGCATATAAATATTATTTTTAAAGACTTGAAGATGAAAGAAGACAAGCAATTATTGGCAGAGATTGAGAATTTCTGAAAGGGGATCTGACTGAAGTACAGAATATATCGTGACTCTCAGACCAGAATCAGCTAAAACTGAAGAATTCAAACATTAGAGAATTTTATAATGATCACTTAGGAAAGAGAAGTAGATATTAGTACAACCATCCTAACACCAATTATTTATTGAAAATAATTTGATATTTATAATGAAAGTACTCTGATTTTAACTTGTAGTTTACTACATACAACTATATTAGCCTACAAGTAATACAAAGCCCAATTTCCAATAGCTTAACCATACAGATATATACAGTTTTTATGTATGAGAAAGTATAGAATTACAGTCCAGTAGCTCCAAAACATCATTAACATTCAGTTTTATTTCTTTCTTTTTGCATTTTAAGATTTTATTTATTCATTTGAGAGAGAGGGAGGGAGAGTAAGTGAGCAGAGGGAGAAGCAGAGGGAAAGCAGGCTCCCTGCTGAGCCAGGAGCCAGACCTGGGGCTTGATCCCAGGACCCAGAGAACATGACCTGAGCCAAAGGCAGACGCCTAACCATCTGAGCCATTCACGCACCCCACGCATTCAGTTTTCAACGTCCTGGTTGAAAAAAAAAAAAGGTAAAGCTTTCTTGAGTTTTTTAATAGCTCTTATTCCAAAATGGGTCAGTATTGTATAATATAGACTTCCTTTAAAAAAAAAAAAGGAAGCTTGAGAGATGGGAAATTATAAGAATACAAAGAAATGAAACAGTTTTGGTTTTTGGGTGGCCAATGCACAATGTCTGCTACATTACAAGTTCTCTTTTTATGGGGCTCCTGGGTGGCTCAGTCAGTTAAGTAGCTGCCTTCAGCTCAGGTCATGATCCCAGGGGTCCTGGGACTAAGCCCTGCATCAGGCTTCCTGCTCAGCGGGGGTCTGCTTCTTCCTCTGCTCTTCCCCCTGCTTGTGTTCTCTCTCTCCCTGTCAAATAAATAAGTACATACATGATACATAAATAAAATCTTTTTAAAAAGTTCTCTTTTCAAAGTTACTATTATAGCAAATTACGTATTTACATTTACTTTCAACAAAACCCTTTTTGTTTTTTTATAAAATACTGAGATTAAATAATCTCCCTGAGTTTTGGGAGGAATACTATCTGACCAAGTAAACCTTTGTCTGACAAAATACAGTACAGATTCTGCTACTGAGACTGGTGTGACCTATTATTGTTCAGTTAACGTCCACCCCTTAGCCCCATGCCACACATCTCCATGGCAAGGATATATTTCCCAGATCATAAACACTGAGCTTTGTTACATGATGTTTCTTTGACTTCAGCCTAGGTAAAGTGTACTTCTAAATGCTAAAAAAAGATTTGAGGCTTAGACATTTGACTTGCTTTACCCAATGGGATTTTAGTGGGTGAGAGGCAACCCAAGGTTTAAAATGAGATGAGTGGTTGCTTGGGCTTGTTCTATAGTTTCCTGTAATTTACTATGAGAAAGACGTTATTTGGCTTGTCACTTGTCCAGAGAAGAGAGATACAGGAAGCAAACCTCTTACCCACTGTTTTGTGTTAAGCCCATCTAAACCCTTAGGTGAGGGAGTTCCCAGGCTACTTACAAATAAGTATGCAAAAAAAAAATCTTTGTTTTTGAAAGTCATAGGAAGTTTCAGGTTGTCTCTTATGCAGCACGATTATGCCAATAGATGACTAATTCTTTGGGCAAAACAACTAAAACAATCCTCCTTAAAAATTGACTTAGCTGACTGAGGATGCTAAAACTTACAACATTTGTCATATAATGCTCTGTATGCTAATTGTTGATGTTTATTCTTATTTCTCTCAACACAAAATTAACTTACAGAAGTCAACTAAAGTTATAGTATACAAAACTGTATCTCCAGATCCTTAATAACTCATTAAAATTGCAATACTTAAGGAATAAGGTTGACTATAAAAATGAGAAATAGATAGTAACTATTTTATTTAAAAAATCACAAGATAGCCATTTAGAAGTATTTGGATTTCAAATATGGCAAGTAACAACAAGTAGTTACTACTGATTCGTACCATATGATTAAAAATCATGTTAAATATAAGAGTAAAGGTATGTCTTATGCAAAGAAGACACCCAGGTAATGTGCTCAGATTGACTTCTTTATGTCATGAACTGTAAGTGGTCTGAAAATTGGCCCTAGTTGCAAGCTAACTAGCTAGCCTGCCACAGTTATGAGATGCTGTCAGAAAGCACAAGACTCCTGGGTCAGTGTGGTATTGGGATTAGGATACAGATTTATGGGACAGAGTAGAGACCCCACACATAAAGTCACATATACATAATCAAGTGATTTTATTTTTTTTTAAGATTTTATTTATTTATTTGACAGAGAGAGAGAGATCACAGGTAGGCAGAGAGGCAGGCAGAGAGAGAGGGGAGGAAGCAGGCTCCCTGCTGAGCAGAGAGCCTGAGGCAGGGCTCCATCCCAGGACCCTGAGACCATGACCTGAGCCGAAGGCAGAGGCTTAACCCACTGAGCCACCCAGGTGCCCCAAACAAGTGATTTTAAACCAAAGTGCTCAGTAGTAGGAAAGAAAGAATAGTTTTTTGAACAAATAATGCTAGAACAACTGACTATCTTGATGGAGAAAAAAAAAATGAACCTAGAGTGGTGTTAGTGGGAATGGTAGAATAAGGACCTCCAAATATCTGCTCCTTTATGGCAGCAATGTTAATACTGAAAAAAAGGTTAAAACCAACTTTTTTAGAATCCTGAAAATGAACCAGATTCTTGGAGTTTTTTACTCAAGAAAAATAGCAGAATATTGGTAGAACAGGTGAGCACTGTGGCATTTTAATTTAAGCTATTTCCATTTCCCTCTCTCCAGCTTCATCGTAGATTTGAAAACCAACCACAAAAGCAATAGCCTGGCCGTCACTGGAGAGAGCTTAAAGGGTTTGAAGTCTCCAAAAACTAAATCCCATGATAACTGTTATTACATGACAAGCAGGCAGTACAAACAAAATTGAAGACTTAAGCAGAGCTGTCAGCTGCCTAAGTGCTAAGGTGTGTGCCAACACATATACACAGAGCACCGTGGTAAAGTTTGGGAGAATTACCGATTCAGCGCATTTAAGGGAATCTCTGTCCAATTATTAGCTGGCCACTATGATAACTGAGCAGAGACTTCTGTGGGCACATAGGACAAAGAATACAGACTTAACAGAATTGGTTCAATAAAGTCAGTAAGTACATAAACAGCAACAAACACCACCACCACCACAAAAACAGTAGTAACAACAACAACAGATAGTAACAACAATGAAACCTGGGGAGGAGGAAATCTACCTGAGAACTGCCACATTATATTATTTTAAAAGTCCAGCTTTAAATTAAAAAAAAATGAAATATGCATAGAAACAAGAAAATATGGCATATGGCATATTCACATTAAAAAAAGCAGTCAATAGAAATTATCCCTGAGGAAATCAGACTTTATGCTTACTAGAAAAGATTTTGCATAAACTATTTAAAATATGTTCAAATAACTAAAGGAAACTAAGTTTAAATACTAAAAAAGAATGGTATTATTATCTCACCACATTAAAGAATATCAATAAAGATATAAATTATAAATAAAGAAGAACCAAATAGAAATTATAATTTAAAAGCACAATAATAGAGATGGAAAAAAAATCACTAGATGGGCTCAAGATCATATCTGAAGTGACAGAAAAAAGAATCTGTGAACTTGAAGTTAATTGAGATCATCCAGCTGAGGAATTGAAAGCTCAAAAGAAAAAAAAGGGGGTGGGGAGAAAAGATGAATAGTTTGTTAACCTGTAGGACACTACCAAATGTAAGATACAGTGGGAGATCCAGATGAAGAGAGGAAGAAGCAGAAAGAGTAACTGAAGATATAATGGCTGAAATCTTTCCAAATTTTATTTTATTTAAAATTAATTTATTTAATTTATTAATTAAATGTTTTATTATTAAATTGATTTAAATAATAAAATAAAATAAATAAAAATAAAATTTATTAAAAATAAAATTAAAATTAAATTTTATTTAAAATCATTTACCTACATATTAAAGAAGCTCAAACAACTCATAGTAAAGTCAAAGAGACCCAGAGCTAAACTCATTACGTTTAAATGGTCTCAAGACAAAGACAGAGAGAAATGACTCTGTATGAAGGGATCCATAACATTATTTTCCTATTGTTATAGAAAAAATTGGTAAAGCTTAATGGTTTAAATTGACACAAATCTATTATCTTATGTTTTTAGAAGTCAGACATCTTCAATTAATCTCACTTGCTAAAATCAAGTTGTCAAAAGGCCTGAATGTCTTCTAAAAACTCAAGGAGAGAATGTGTTTCCTTGCCTTTTTTAATTTTTAAAGGCTACCTGCATTCCTCCTCGGGTCATGGTTCCTTTCCGACATCTTCAAAGACAGTAAATTAGTTCAAATCATTCTCATGCTTCTGCGTCACTCTGAATCTCTGTTTTCTGCTTCCATCTTCTACTGATAAGGACCTTTATGAGCATATTAGGCCCACCCTGATAATTCTGGATAATCTCTTCAATTCAATGTCAGCTGACAAGCAATCTTAAAATAATCTGCATTTTTCATTCCCCCTTCCTATGCAATCTAACATATTCATGAATTACAGATACTAGGATATGAACATCTTTGGAGGTCCATTATTCTATCACATTTTATAAGATTAAAAGCTGATAGTTCATCATAACCATAAGCAGCTAGAAAGCAGTGAGATGATATAGTCAAAGCATTCAAAGATTCAGCTATCAACCAAGAATTCTGCTTCTCCAAAAACTATCTTTCAAACATGACAGAATAATTAAGACAATCACAGGTAGGCAGAAACAGAGAGAATACATTGCTAGCAGACCTGCATTACAAGATACATAAAGGAAATCCTTCTGGCAGATATGAAAGGAAATAAGAAATATTCACATATTCAAAAATTTTAGAGATTAGAATGTAGACATCTTTGGGGGATATTACTCTGCCTTCCACAAAGGGAAACTTCTTCAGCCTCATAAATATTGTCTATAGCCAACCACAACATCATACTTAATGCTAAAAGACTGAACACTTTCCCTCTACTATCAGGGATAAGTTAAGGATATCATCTCACATCCCATTTATTAAACGTTATACTGGAAATTCTAGCTAGGTCCTTTAAGCTAAAAAAACACATTAGGAGAAAGAAAGGAAAAATGAAGGGGATTGGGAATCAGAGGGGGAGACAAACCATGAGAGACTATGGACTTCGGGAATCAAACAGGGTTTTAGAGGGGAGGTGGGTGGAGGGATGGGTGAGCCCAGTGATGAGTATTAAGGAGGGCACACATTGCATGGAGTACTAGGTGTTAATACACAATGAACCATAGAACACTACATTCAAAAACTAATGATATACTGTGTGGTGACTAACATTACACAATAAAAAAATTATAAAATAAATAAAAGATATCAAGAATGAAAAAGAAGTAAAACTATTCTCTGTTTTTCAGAACACATGATCATGAATAGATAAAATTACCCAAAATGTACAAAAATTACAAGAATCTTAAAAATAAGTTCAGCAAATTAGTAAGATACAAGATCAACTTACAGGAATCAATTATGTGTTATATATGAGCAAAGAAGAACCCAAAATAAGAAAATAAGAAAACATTCATTAAATGGCACCAAAAAGGTTAAAATACTTAGAAATAAAATTTTAAAAATTATTGCAAGACTAGTACACTAAAAACTACAAAATGCCATGGAAAGATATTAAAGAAGCTCCAAATAAATGGAAAGACATCTCACATTCATCAATCAGAAGACTTAATATTGTGAAGCTAGTACTCACCAAATTGATCTGAAGATTTAAAGAAATTCCTATCAAATTCCCTAGCCAGCTTTTTTTTTTTTTTCCTCACAAACTGACAAGCAGATTCTAAAATTCACATAGAAATACAAGAGATCCAGATCAGGCGAAACAGTCTTGAGAAAGAATAACAATGTTGGAAGACTCAACGTTATGTGTTATCAAAACTAACTAGAGAAATGCAATTATCAGGATGATGTGGTGTTTGCACTGGGATAGACATATGGATCAATGGAATATAATTGAAATTCCAAGTATAAACCCTTAAAGTTACAATCAATTGGCTTTTTTTTATGAGGGTGCCATGATAATTCAATGGGGAATAGAATAATCTTTTTAATAAATAGCAATGGAGCCATTAGATATCCACTTGTAAAAAAAAATACAGCTGAACCCACTGAAGGATTCCAGCTTATAGAACATTTTAGAAAAGATAAATGTAATCTAGTATGAATGTAAATAGATGCTTCCTTGGTCCAAAGGCAGGAGAGGAAGTAGTGATTGTCTGTAAGGGGATATAAGGAAACTTTTCGGTGGGATTAAAAGTTTTATAACTAGATCATGGTGGTTGCCCTAGTTCATAAACTGGTTAAACCTCACCACAATGTTTACTTAAAATGTGATATATGAGCACATATAAATTAAACCTCATTAAAGTTAATAAAGATAACATGGCCCTGTATGATATAGTTTAATTTTCTATAAAATGTTAACTTATTTCTAGGGAAATGATACTAAAGAAATTCATTTGAAACATTTGCAAATAGAATAATTAATTTATATCTTTTATAAGATCAAAAGTAAAGCAAGATTATCATTGTATATAAGGCAATTATGTTACAGTAAAGAATCCATGGCCAACAGAATGACCATTAATTTAAAACAGAGGTAGCTTTATTGTACTTGCAATCTCAAGCTGTTTTTCAAAAATAAGAAATTTTATATCTTTTAAGTATTTCATAATGTAATATTATATGTAATTTTGCCTTTCTAGGAAATATAAATGTTCAATAGATAGATTTAAACATATCTTCTGTTTGTTTCTCAGTATAAGAATACAAAGTATTAAAATATAATTTCTCACTGGCATAGAAAGTGTGCTGGAAATAAAATGATTTTATGGTGCATTCTGTTGGTATTAAATATTTTTCATTTTGTTAATGACTGTTAGAAAATGAATTTCACCAATAATTTAAACTTACATAAAAATGAAACAAAACACAAGTATTATGTTGGAATTATAAGTTTGTCATTATTAGAGAAATATAGTCATACATCACCCACCCCTGGTCTCTGAAATACTCCCAATGATTTAAGACTTTGGCACATGCTTCAGACTATTTATTCATGTATTTATTTTCATTTTCACTACTCATTTAACTAATTATTAACTTACGATTCTGGTAATCAGCTTTTGACAGTTGATAATGGAAGCTATCACATCAAAGCAATGTGAGCAACCTTAATTAATACTAAAAGGAAGTTCAAAGTAAAAGACATAAAACTCTCCTCCAGTTTGAAAGAGACAAAGAGAGAGGTGCTAGGGTAGCAAACAAATTGTTTTCCTTCTCCTCCTCCTTTGGTTATCTAGCCTTGATCATGATTGAAAAGGGCAAGTGCATTAAATATACCAACTTGCACTTGGCTCTACAGAATACCTTTCTCAAATTTGGATTATGCTCTTGATGAGCAATGTCTCCCCTCATGAAGTTTACATACAGTCTACCCTGGTGATAAGTGCCATATTTTATTTTTGGATAGAAAGCAATTTGCTGTACTTGAAGACCACACCATTACTAGAGTATGAAGTAGCACCAGTGTGAACAGTCAACTTTCTCTTTGCCTCCAGACACTGCAGGTAATGTAAATATATGCTCGTTGGGAACTAGTTCCTTGCCTGTTTAATCCACAATTCCATACACTCAGACTTGCTCCAATATCTAGTAAAAATCATTTTTTCCTTAAGAAAATATTTCAGGACATGATTTACTACTTTGGGATCAAATTAGCTGCATTGCCAATTTTCTCTTTAAATGACACCTCAGTCCTAATTCACAACATTTGTTTAACTGTCCACAATCATTCCTCCACCTTGCCTCCTAGGGCCAGTAACTTGGTTCTGTTTGTATGCTTCTATGGCAGATTCTTCTAAATTAAAGGCCATATATATTTGTTTTAGTTTTTCTCTTTGTACACAATACATAATGTAGAGCTAGCACTGTTTTTGTAATATTTACTGAGGTTTATAGCTGCCTAATTGAAATAATCCTTTCCTTGAAAATTGGTCACTACTGTGCTTGATCTATTATTTTTATGACTAGAGACCTGTCCTAAAATCTTTACTCTTTCAATCTCTAGTATTACTGGCCAACACTCACTTTTACCTAATAATCTAGATTTCTCCATATTGTCCTATTTTGATCCCCTCATAAATCTCAGGATCTGAACAGACTACTGTTGCACTCCCACCTCTGCTCTAGTAAATGTTCCATTAGCCAAGTTCCTGTTCATTAATGATGAACCAAAGATATATATTTCTTAGGAATAAATAATTATATTTTCTAGGGATGAATAGTATGCTGTTCAAAGGAACACTGACTCAGGTGCTCAGTGAACTAAAGGATTTCTTATTTGTTGTACCCTTTGGTTCCCTAAATTCTACTTTTCTAGAAGGTTAAATATTTAAATTTATGTGGTAGTCTTCCTTCCAAAGCATTTATTTGGACTTATATTAATTCAAAAAAGTAGTCACCTTTCAATAGGCAATTTAATAGTCCAAACAGGTTCACACAACATAAACATTTGGCTTATTTTTCCCCTTTCAAGGACACTGTCTCTAGGTATTCTCTGAAAGAAGAAATACCTCTTTGTTAAAGGTTTCAACATAACTTCCTTTCAATTCTTTTGAAAAAATATGCACCCTATGAGGGATAAGACCTTTAGGCATAATAAGTAGTACCTAATATGTATTCCATAAATATTTCTTACAGAAATAGAAACAGTCAACTCCTACACATAATTAATACATGAAATTTTATAAAGTTGTCAGTCTTTTAATTTCTGAAATCTGTTTAATAGTGATCAACAGAAATAGCCCCCTCCATATTTCAAAAGAAAAGGTGACCTTTAAAAGTATTCAGGAAAGAAGTAAACTCATCTTTAGAGAAAAGAGCAGAGCACTGAAAATGAATTTTGTATTTGTGTTCCATCAAATACTTATGCAACACTGGTTTTATTTTAAAAAGTGCATCATAAACTATTACAGATATAAGAGCCCTTCTACTGCAGCTTAAGGAATTGTGCAGTTAGTATGTGATCTTCCCATCATTTTCCCCACTTTTAAAACTCCAAATTAGATTATTCAAATGTGTTCTCAAAGAGGTTACCCCTGGAAACCACTGGAGGCTTCATGGGGTACAGAATAGCCTGGCTGTTGATTGGTTTTAGCCTTAGGGAATATCACACCAAAGCACAGCAGTCTCCAATGACTACCAATTTGCTTCCCAGTGTGATGCTAGGTATCGCCTGCGGTCATTAATGCCATACTTGGTAAAAGGATACACTATTTACTGATTGCCCTTTCCTTCATTCACAGTCAAGACAATGAAGACAGCAAACGCAGGTTTAAAATTCAACTCTCAAAATTCTCGAGTGTTAAGATTTTGCAGTAAAGACTCTTTTCTTTCAGACTTTTACTCGTTCAGTTATGGACTTGTAGGACTTAGGACAGAAGGGGGTTTTTGCTTGTTTGTTTAAGCTTTCTCCCTTTAGGTAGCACAACAGGGGAAATACTTTTTTATTCACCTAATTTCATTTTTTATTTTCATTATTTCTAAAATCGAATATTTATTTTAATATTTTATTATGAGTTTTATTCTTACTGCCTTTGGTATAGCTCAAAACTTTAATTAAGACAAAGAACACATTTTCTGATAAACTTGAAATTTATAGTACATGGGCATTCTAGTTAAAGGAACTTGAACAATTGTCTTTACAGATTGATTAATGGATTATCTGATCCTATGGGATCATCTCATTGGTGAATAGCAAATTCAAATTAATATTCTTTTTTTAAAAGATTTTATTTATTTATTTGACAGACAGAGATCACAAGGAGGCAGAGAGGCAGGCAGAGAGAGGAGGAAGCAGGCTACCTGCTGAGCAGAGAGCCGGATGTGGGGCTCGATCCCAGGACCCTGGGATCATGACCTGAGCCGAAGGCAGAGGCTTTAACCCACTGAGCCACCCAGGTGCCCCCAAATTAATATTCTTAATACTTGATCTTCTTTTTAAAAATAATGTCAGTCAAGATACTGAAGTTATTTTTATGGGTTCTTTATCTTAGAAATAAGGTATTTTTTAATCAATTAGAATAAGTGACCAAAATTTCCATACTTTAGATGAGTCTAAGAGAAAAAAGAAGCTACCAACTATATTTAGGAAAATCGAGCTGCAATAACTAGCAGTAATGATTGCAGATTTATTGGACAACCTGTAGATTCAATCATACGACTCCTTAATAAGTTATAGATGATCCACCCACAAAATGTTTGTAACATTAATAGCACAGCTATTTAAATATTTGTAAATTTAGGCAATGATATGGATTTGATAACTAGACATTGAGCATGGTTCTGATAAGGCTGCATCACAAAAGCTATCTGTCCCTGGACAACTATTTGGTGTTTAATCTGAATGACATTTTACATATTAATTTTTTTACAAACAACTTATTGATCTTGTCTTATTGTTCAAATAGTCATATATTTCTATGCATTGGTTCCTCGTGTTTCTAACATAGAGATTTAGATAGAGTTAGCTTTTGGCCTTCCAGTTCCACCAAGTTGATAGATTAATAATGATAAAACACTGATAATTATGGAGATCATTTACTACATTCTAGGCACTCTGTTAAGCCTTTAACATACACTATTTCATTTTATCTTCACATTGGCCATTTGAAATAGTGATTATTATCACCATCTATTGAATAAGAAAGCTAAACTTTGGATGGGTCATAGATTTTTCATACAATTGAATACAAACTCATTTATTGTTAATATAATGTATAATTATTAATATAAATTCATACAATCATGAAGGGACTGTATCAGAATGTGAACATAGTCAGTTTATATTCCAGAGCCCCAGTGTTTAAACATTGTGCTCTATTGCTCCTCTCTGGTAGAATGAAATGTTTATCTGAAAATTAGTCAGATGAACATTTCTATAAACCATCTACTCTCAGGACTGCAGGGGACCTTGAGGATCTTACAGTCTAATGTCACCCAACATTTTTGCAACCAACTTTCCAGTAATGTCCTCACTATTCAAAATGCAGCCCATGCCGTGAAGAAACAGTCACTTGCACTGTCCTGAAGTTATTTCTCATAATATATTTTTTGGACTTCTTGTACTACTCTCCAAAGAATTCTAGTTTCTCTCCTTCAATTTCAAGTGGTGGTTTTCAATTCTCAGATTATCTTAGCGGTCACTGAGTATCTATAATAAACTAGATGAACATTTTATTAAATATATGTTACCTCATTTAACCTTTTCATATTTGTGTGAAGTAGATTTTATTATTTCCTTTAAAATGGCTGAGAATGATCTGCTAATGATTCTAGAACAAATAAATGGCAGAGCTCAGCGAGTACCCATGTCTTCTGATGCTGTCTATTTTGCCCTAATGAATCAGTCTTACAAATTTAAAGTTCAATGGATTCTGATTTACAGTAGATGTAATTATAATTCCCATTTATTTTCCACTTCTACTTATTCTGCCCAGGTTTTAGTATTAATTTTAAAATCTCAAATATTTTTCTTGCTCTACCCATACAGCTTTCTATTCTGCTTTATGTTTAGAAATAACATAAGCTAGGCCTCCCTGATTCCTAGCCTGAAATATGACCATTCAAATAATTTCTCATACTGAAAAAGTAACTCAAAAAAGATTTATGAGGAATAGGGGCACCTGGGTGGTTCAGTTGGTTGAGTGTTGGACTCTTGGTTTTGGCTTGGGTAATGATCTTAGGGACCTGAGATGGAGCCCCACTCAGGCTCTGTGCTCAGGAAGGAGTCTGCAGTAGATTCTCTCCCTCTGCCCCTCCCCCACTGCATACCTTTTCTCTCTCTCTCAAAATAAATAAATAAACCTTAAAAATAAATAAATAAAAGATATATGCAGAATAAACTCTTAATATGATATGTTCACACTGAATTAGAAAGACATTTGTGAAGATAAAGTAAATACCAAATGAGGAACTTTTTGAATACATAATTTCGAGAAATATATTTTCAGTC
Organism: Mellivora capensis; assembly: GCA_004024625.1. NCBI lineage: Eukaryota > Metazoa > Chordata > Mammalia > Carnivora > Mustelidae > Mellivora > Mellivora capensis. Next base: position 69,061 of record PISX010004863.1, on the reverse strand, counting down.
TATTTATATTATAGTAATTATGTTGTCTTGGAAACATCTTTAACATGTTTATTTAAACTAATATCATTTGTCAATGACCCATGTACTTTATGCATAAAATGGGATGACCTATTTTAACTCAATAAAAGCAACATGCAACATTATAAAAGTTTAACCAATATTAATTTCCATGCAACATAATTATTTTATAATTTTTACTTATAAAGTAATTTAGACAAAGGGACTGTATTTGTTCATAATTTATCAAAATCTTCCTTCAGAAAAGGGTAATGCAGTCTCATGTGTGATTTTCATCGTATGCTTCAACATATTATATACTGAAATTTTTGAAATCCTTTGTTCGTTTACTGTGGGTATAGGTCACACTTCTGTGGGTATGGGATTTACTCAACTTATTCATCCTCATGTCTTAGGACCACCAAACTGGAAATAATTGTTAGATTCAAGACATTTGTAATTAGCATGTGATTAGATGTAATTAGCATAACATCTAAGATACTTTTTTGTTGTCTTGCCAAAAAGAAAATTTTAGTAACTGATACATTATATCATAAAAATCCTCCCTCAACAGGCCTTTTAATGATGATAAATAAAATGCTTGTGCAAACCAAAGCAATTAATCCTTTCGAAGTGTTCCACTAAAATCACTAATAAGGAACCCAAAATGCAAATACATACATAAATTATTCCTTTGTGAATTTACGTTTGGGATTATTACATTTTTTTCCTCTATCCTTGAGAAAAATTAGTATCATTAACAATTGCATTCCTTTAAACATTCATTTAAATCAAAGTTTTGATTCAAAAGAAAGCTGTAAAATATAATCATATTGCACGTTAGCAAAATGCATATAAAATTATTTTAGATATTTGTATTGAGTGGGTGTTTTTTAGTGTTTTCTTTATCTTTTTCTTAGGATTTTTCTTTGGTGAAACACCTATGAAGTCATACTTTTAATAAAAATATAATTTATTTAATATATTAACTGCGAGTAAATATTTGAACCCTAAAAAAACGAGTACAATGCACACAAAATGCAAATAATCTATGACTACATTAAAAGGACCATCTGTAGTAAGTATACATAATCTCATTACAATGGCAACATATACTCCCCGCTGATCTTTAATTTATTCATCTTGTTAAGAATGTATGCTTTTAGACTCCCTATGCTGCCTTTCAGTGAAGACACTGTTGCACAAAGAAAGAAGAGAACATGTTGCTGGATACTACAACAGACACCAATGTTACAATATGCACTATATATCTAATATGAATTCTCAAATTCCTAAAGGACATGGAACTTGGGTTGAAACTTTGGAAGTGTCATGTGTTCCTGTTAAAACAAGGATCCTTAGTGGAAGCATAGTGACCTCTTCACAGATGGGGTCTTAACACATAATTTGGAAGAAAAAAATAATATTTTATAAGATATGATAACAAAACAAGTACTCAACAAAAATGAGTCTTAGTTAAGAGGATTCATTGTATATTAAAATTAAGAAGTGATGAAACATGAATAAAAGAAGTGATGAAACATGCGTACTAAAGACTGTAAATAAACAAAAAAAAAACCTCCTTTAAACAGCCAGTGAAAAACAGGTTACCCAGAGGAAAGCAAAAATCTAGCTGAGAGGGGTGCCTGGGTGGCTCAGTGGGTTGAAGCCTCTGCTTTTGGCTCAGGTCATGATCCCAGGGCCCTAGGATCGAGCCCCACATCGGGCTCTCTGCTCTGCGGAGAGCCTGCTTCCTCCTCTCTCTCCCTGCCTTCCTCTCTTGCCTACTTGTGATCTCTGTCTGTCAAATAAATGAATAAAATCTTAAAAAAAAAAAAAAAGAAAATATGCATAGTCTATTAAAAAAAAAATCTAGCTGAGGCCAATAGGACAATTTCCTGAAAGTTACCAGAAGAAAAGATTGTAATTCAATAATTTTCTACTCAGTAGAGCTGCCATTTACAGACAAATTTATAGAAAATGGACCATCCATGTGCTCTTTCTTGCAAGTAAAATTGAAATGAAAAACTCAAAGATAGTAAATACAGGATAGAAGAGAATCAACAGTTAAGGTTTTCTTAACATTTGTTAACATAGTTATGAAAATAAATGTTTCTTTAATAGAAAATGATACACAGTGTATTGAAAATAATTATCAGGAGATTAGCAATAAAATATTTTGTCAATTAAAAAATAGGAAATAGAGTGAAAAAAATGTAATAATAGTGCTTGATTTCCATTTTGCATGCTCAGTGAAGACATGGGTCATTTCTAACCAGATTCTTGCATTTCTACTGACCTTAATATGGGGAATAAAGGTAAATAACTGCTTTATTCTTGACACTGATATTCTTGGAAGTATTTATATAAATATACATAATAGTTAAAGGTAAGTATTGGAAGATCGAAACCTTTGTTTTTGAAAACCTCATTTTAAGATAGTCTTAATTTTAAGTCTGAGATGAGGAAGCATATGAGATGGTATGATTAGGGGACTGGCCAAGGTACTGTTTAGATAGCCAGGAGGTTTTTGGTTTTCCAGAATTAAGGAGAAAAGAGGAATTGGAAATTCCAGGAGGAAATCTGAAATTTCTGAAATACATTATGCTTGAGATGCCAGAGGTCTAGGAAAAGAATGGCTGCATGAATTGTTGTGAGAACTGCAAGGGCTAGACACCAGTCACCATAGTCCAGGGGACCTCATCATGGCATTGACATGGAGGTACTGGAACTCCCAATTGGCCCAATGACCTTAAATATATCTTCTGTGGACTGGGTAAAGAGTTATGAAATCTGAGATCACCAGAATTATACTAGGGTCTTAAATATTTTCTTTTATTGTTAAAACATTTCATACCCATTTTAGAGAATGGACACTCAAAGTGGAGAAAAATTTATAAATTACCTCATTATTTCATTTTTATTTATATTTTTGTATATTCTAAAACAATTATTTTTTCCCATTCTGTAACATAAAAGTTTATTAGAAGAAAAACACATGATGATACCCAGGAAGAGCCAATGTTTTAGCTTGAGTCCAATGGCAGGAAAAAGATGGCGCTCCAGTTCCAAGGCAGTCCAGCAGAAAGAATTCTACTCAAGGAGTTTTTCTGTTCTATTCAGGCCTTATACTGATTGGATGAAGCCTACCCACATTAAGAAGGGTGATCTGCTTTACTAAGTCTACCAATTTAAATGTTAATCTCACTTCAAACACCCTTGCAGAAATACCTAGCATAAAGTTTTATCAAATATCTAGGCACCCGTGGGTCAGTCAAGATAACACATAATATTAACCGTCACATTGTGGAAAGTGATCTTGTGCATTAGAGGATATTTAGTAATATCCCTAACCTCTAAGCACCAGAAACTAGTACCATCCCTCCACTGAGACTATAAAACAACAACAACAAAAACATTTCTAGGCACTGCAGATGTCTCCTAGGTGAAAAAAAATCCCTCCTTGATAACTATTGCTAAACATTATCATCTGTAATCTTCATAAAAGACTTGCTGGGAAGAGAATATGATTATCGTTATACGAATAGGAAGGTGAGACTCAGAATTATTAGGTAATATGCCTAATGCCACAAAGCTAATACAGTTACAAAGCCAGTACTTAATTCCATGTCTGTCTAACTTCAAATTGCCTTCTATTTTCAGTACCTCATGCTATCCAATTAGCAGGTAAAAATTGGATTGGAAGCTTAAGAGACAGACCTGGCCAAGAAATATAGACTGTCAATCAATACAGCATACAGAAGATAGTTGAATCCATAGTTGTGGATAGAATTTACTTAGAAAAAGCAATATAATTATTAGCCCCAAGAGGAAGGAATACTTTCTAATGGGAAATATGGAAACGTGGAGTTTTCATGAATTTTATGGCTCATATATACCCAACCAATTGAACTGAATCAACATCACTGTGGTGATATTTATGGCTCACTGAATCCCTATAGATCCTCAGATGTCTCCCTTCTCCTTCTTTCATAAATCTGAAATAGCGACAATAAAAATTATTTCTTCCAAAAGGCTTGTGTGTTTGTGTGTTAGGATTTACTAACATGTGACCACAAAGTAATATATTAGCCTAACAAAATATTGCCTGACCAATAAAAAAAGGCTGAAGAGGAAAAGGACATGAAATAAGTAAAATTTAGTTGTATATAATAATATACACATCTAAAACCATAATACAATAGTTACTGGATACACTGTTGTGGGGAAAGAAGAAGGTAAGCATAAAAAGCTATCTCCATTCTAAACAGAAACAATTAAAATCACGGGATTACATGAGTTTGTAATATCCTAGCCATTGCCCACAAAATTAGGATAAACAAGATAACTGTCCAAAGCTTTGCTTATAATCTATGGTAACTACTCTCCCCAAATGGTCTTCTACCTTTTTTGCCCCATTACTCATTTCCTATGTAGTCTTCTCTCACACTAAATAGAAGTGACCCGTGCAACTAACTGGATGTTCTAGAAAAAAACAGAATGTGGTCCTTTAAAGTCACTGTGGCTTCCTCTGTGGCTTCTGTCAGACTACTCGCTCTGAGGAAAGCTGGCTGCCCTAAGGAAATGTCAATATGGTGAGAAATTGAGGTTTCCTGCCAACAGCTAGCATTAACTTCACAGACAAGCAAGTGAACCATGTTGGAAGCAGACATACCAGTCCAGGTTAAGCTTTCATATGACTCCAGCCATAGTCAATATCTTGACTAAACTCTTATGAGAAATTCTTGTCTAGAACTACCTAGCTAAACTATTCTTGAATGCATGACCCTGAGAAACTGTGAAATGATAAATGTTTATGTTTTTTTAGGCCACTAAACTTTAAGGTAATTTGTGAGGCAACAATAGCTAAATAATAAATCTATTTAGAAGTAGACTAGGGTAGGGAGAGGCATCTAAAATATATAAGTAGTCATATTTTTACTTCATCTATCTTCACCATAAAAACTCAAGCTAAAATTTCCAGAGTGATACACAAAGGCTGCCATGAACTTGATATCTAAGGCATTTTTCATTGAAGTTATCCATAATTCCATTAAAGGTATAAATTAAAGGAGCACAAATATAAGAAAAAATTGATATAAGATATTTGAAATAAAATATACTAAGCTTCTCCAATCCTTCATATTGTTTTCAATAGGGAAACAAACCAATGTGTAATGGGAAAAAAATACATCCAAAAAGTCTCCAATTGGAACATTATAAAATGCAATTTAGCTAGAATAAATATGCATTGAACATCAAAATAAGTTCATATAAAACTAGACTACATCTATGGAAGTCAGCCAGAACTTAAGAGTATCACATAATTTGTGTACTACAATCAATTGAACATATTGATGACTGGTAAATACTAGAGGTGGATTATGCAAGAGTTCAAAAACTGATTAAAAAGTTCAAAATGATTTCCAAAAAAAAAAAAGGCATTGACTTTATTACTATTGATTTAACCTGAAACAGTCCATATGTAAACGTTACTGTATCTGCAACTTATAAAGTAAGCAGTTGAAAGTGAAAAATTAAAACAGCTGAAAGTGAAAAATTAAAATTAAAGTACTAAAGTACATCAATCAATTGCTCAAGTCTGTTTTGCAAATTTGTTATAACTTAAACCCAAAGAAACTATACACTTATGTAAACTCATTAGTCAAATCATATATTTAAGCTCTAGGTCACTTTGTCTATAGCTATTATAAGTGATAGTAACTTAATGATCGCCTTTGAAAGGCACTTATTTGAAATGATTTAAAAATATGTTTCAACAGTGGATGCCAACATTAATTCATTTCCTATCCAGGTTTTCTCTCCCCCCTAAGCTTTATGCCATCTTTAGCTCTATACAGTCAAATCACTATGGCCTTTCAGGCAGATATTATGTTTATACTCACTTCTGGTTTAAGTTTGTGTCAGGTAGCATTACCTTGTATGTCATCCTAATTTTTATTGAAATATTCCCTATAATGCAGATAAAAAAAATCAACGGTCTTTAATCAAAACACAACATTTAAACCTTTAGGAGTGTCTGAGAGGAATTTTCACTAACTAGGACAATGTTCTCAAACTGCGACCTTTGGACTAGCATCACCAGGGCACCTGTTACATATATAAACTGCTGGAACACACCTTAGACATACAAAATATGAAACTCTGGGGCTCAGAAATATTTTTTTAATAAGCACACCATGCAATTCAAATGCACACTAAAGATTGAGAATCAATCAGAATGTAGAAAAACTAGACTGAAAAACACAGTCAGAACTGTGTAGATACTACCTTTGAGACAGCCAAAATACTGTCCTTACTACATCTTTCTTAAAATTGCCTTTCTTACTACAAGCACGAGAGAGTCAATTATCAGCACATGGCACTGCTGCAATGCTCTCTAGGCTGGGAAGCGATGCCAATAACTATGTGAGTAATAGATCCTGATGACAGTAATTTTTGTTTGTGTTGACTTAAGAGCAAGAATAACTACTACTGAATTAATACCGTGACTTTTTCACAGTCCAAGAATACAGTAGTTAAGAGTATAGGCAGATTTAATTTCCATTCAAGAGGTTCACACAAGCTGAAGGAAATTTTCTTAGAATAATGATAAACTCTCTGTATACAATGAAACAACCTAACAGTATTAACCAAATTTTAGTTTTTCAACATTAACCTGAGTTTTCCTGCAGGCATACTCTACTGGTATGAGTCATTTTCTGCTAAAAATTAACCTTTTTTTGAACATCATTCTTATTCTCCATCCCCCCAAATATGTTCAGTGTTCCTTTCCTCTGTTCCCATAAAGTTGTCCTTGCATTACCACATTTTATTTTCGATATTGGCCATTTAATAATCTCTATTTTCTTTCATACTACTTAAAAGACTGTGACATTTATTTTTGTGTGTTTTATTATTTAACATAGATCTTTTCCTCCCATAGTTTCTTGAGAGCAGTGACCATGTGTTTTTTTTTCTTTACCACCAAATGTCTAGAAACTAGATTAGTGCCTGACATTTTATAGACAAAATAAATATGTATAATGAATGAATGAAGTGAGTGAGTGCTTCTCTATAAACTCCTGTTTGTCTTACTTTTCACTGGGTTCTTCTTTACTATTATTATAAAGGACAATTGGTCAGCATGTCACAAATATTTGGCCAGTTAATAAATTTGTTTATTTATTGAAACTATGTTTCCCAGCCTGAGCTTCACTTTTAAATTAAAAAAAAACAACCAGATACTTTATGATTTTATATAGTCAAATATAGTTTTTTCTCCTTTTGTGATTTTTTCTCCATAATTTTGACCAAAAAATGACCTCACATGAATTTTTCTAAGTCTAACTGGGAAATTACATTTATGTTCTCTTTTGGTCAATCCCTACTTCTAGTTGAAGAAATTTTACTGTGTTCATTTTGGATTAGACAATGAGAAAACCAAACTGAATGGACTTTGTTTATCTTAACAAGAAAGCTATTGAGTAAATTTTCTAAACACTTATATCCAGAACAGCTCAAAAGCTGCAATAATAAAGAAAAATTTCATGACATTGATTTTAAATACCTGCTATATTAATGGCATAGCAATTCTCCAATATTCATGTTAATAGCATAATAAATATATAGAGTTTTAGTTTTATAATTTTTTTCCAAGGTGGGGGGTACACCAACATGTTTCAGATTTATGCCCTTTTATAAGCTTGAAGCATCTCTGATTAATCCCCAGGGATACCAAAACATTTAAACATTTTCCTTAGCTTGTTTTGCTTTTCTTTCTTAAGACATGTTATTCAGTTTATAGGATTTTCAAAATAAAGGTAATGGAATTATATAATGCACATACTATTTGCTGACATGGTACTAAGTACTTTATCCATCTTATAGCAATTAATTTAGATACAAAAGTTTGAAGATAATTTTTAGCCTTTTTATTTTATAGATTAGGAAACTAAGTGTCAGAAGATGTCAGTAATTTGTCTAAGGTAACATTGCCAGGATGTATTACATCTAAGAATTATATTATCAGTATAATAAATGATATAAGTATGGTAACTGATATTAGTTATTAGTTATTATCTATCAGTTATTAGTTATTATCTATCAGTTATCTCAATCCCAAATCCAGTGTCTTGTTAAAAAACCAACCTTTATTATTTTCAACAGTTCTATGGGTTGCAGCCGACTTAGTTGATGTCTATCATTCACTGGTGGCTTGACTGGATCTAAATAGTCTAAAAGAGCCTCTCTCACTGATTGGCAGTTGGCCAACTGTCAAACACAATGCCTTGGTCCTTCTTTACTTGGACTTTCCATCAAGCTGGCTCAGGTCTGTTCAGATGGTATTAGATTTCCAAATGCAGCAAGAAAGCGAGACCCATTATATAATCACTTTTCAACCTCTACCAGCATCATTATTGGTGATTGTCTCATTGGCAAAACCAATCAAATGGCCAAGCCTAGACTAAGAGGAGAAATTTTCTAGTATGTACTTTTAGAACAAGGTCTGAATTGTGTTTTTATCCAAATAATCCTAATTTCACATATGCCAGATATAATCATATGCCTGGATGTATAATTGAGAAGACCTCCAGTATCTCCATGGCAGGTGACCAAAGTTTGATCATTGGTTTGAAGACATGTACAATTACTCAAAAATGTTTCATCTATTCAGTCATATTTTAATAAAAATTTATAAAATTTATTATGTTGATATATGTTCTTGGTGGAGTTACTTGGACCCTAAATTTATTTTCCTATAATATTGTATAGTTTATTTCCATAAAAATTATTTTATGTTTCTCATAGTTTGTTTTAGTTAGGTAGTGATTGAGAAGTAGAAACTATTCTATAGCAAAGAAGTTTGTTAATTACAGTACATCCCCTATGCAAACATTTTGGTTAGTGGTCAATTAGTGTGCTTGAGCACAGGGTCTAACTAAAGATTGCTTTGTCTCTGATATGTGCAACACATTTTTGCTATAACTAAGTACAATATATATATATATTTAGAACATTGTCCATTAAATAGAGCTTTACTTGGCCAGTTAAATCAATGTACTTTGAGCAGGGCACAGCTTGCTATGAATAAGAAATAGAAGGCTTAGCATAGCATCAAAAGGAGGCAAAGACAAATGCTTACTTCCTGAAACTTGTAAATGTTTTGCCTTATTAATGAGTGATAGCTGTGGTCAGGTAACCAACTATTATATTCACACTGCAATATTATCAGTTTCTGCCTTTATATTCACCATACAACCTTTTTAAAATTTTAATAGTGGTTGTTTTATGATCATTGTTAACTTATTTAATCTCACTTTTAGTCTTTTAATTCTTTCAAGTGAGCCTCCAAAAAATTCTAGATGTAAAGTGGGCTTTGAACTCAGAAAGATTAACAAACATTTCTCTATCTGGATCCAAAGGAATAAATTAGGCAATGATCATTTAATTTACAAATCGATTCATCACAATTTTCCTTTCAATAGCTACCCTCTGGCATATTAAAATATAAATTGATTTATAAATGATGATTTATACACTTGCCCAGAGAGTAACACAACTTATTGAAAGGAAGACTGCATTGTAAAACTTATTAAATATGAATCCATTTTCCTAAAATAGATGCAGTAGCAGTTGGATAATACATTATAATTTTTAAATTATTAATAGGAAAATATAACTTCAATAACCTCAAGTAGAAGTCATATCACAAAATATTTATTTCAACTCAAACTTACTCTATAGTTCAATGTAGGTTGAGTAATTTTACATAACCACAGGCTGTGTCTCTTCTAAATAAAGCACATATTTGATATTACATCTTCTTGCCAGATTAGATGACAAGCAATATTCAAATCACAAAATCCTCTTGTATAAACAGGCTGTTACTATAGTACCAGATTATGACTTTTTCAATTACCATATGTTTCTAAATGTTTATTCAGGATTTCAGAAACAGTGTGGCTTTTTCCTGCAAGCAATCAAATAAAACAAACCTTTATTTTGATAATATTTGAAAGCATAAAGTCTAGAAAATAGAAGAAAAATTATCTTAAAATCTCAGCTAGATAGAATAGAACTATAGTATTTTGGCCTAGAAAAAAATGAAGTTAACTGAAAACACCACTCAGGCTCACAGTTAACACCAAAAAAATAAAGGTAGTAGGGACATTGTCACAGAAACAAATTTCTCTTTCTTTTATGAAAGTGTCAGTGGATAGCAGCAATACCTGAAGCTTTACACTGCTTTTATAAAAAAAAAGTTGTTTTTTTCCTGAAAGCATAGTATAAAACTTTCAGAAACACCTTCTTTAAGTTACATGCCATATTATCTACAACGAAATTAAAGAAACAGATTGCAATGTTCATGGGATTGACCTCTTTGAATCAGAGTTATATATATTCCTATTCTGATCACACCTGAAGTACACAGTTCTGGAATAGTATAAATCTGTGTAACTGAATTTCAGTTTGGAGCTTGTCTATGTACTTTGCTCTCTTCTTCCATATTGTTTCTAACATTCAACAAAAAAAATCCACCATTGACTTTAGAGAACTCTTTACATTTCTCTTCTCTAAGATTGTACAATAATTGTATCACTGTTTATCACTGTATCCTAAAGTGGAAAAGAACAAGTGATCTCTGAGAAACCAACTGAGGGTTTTGGAAAGGAGTGGAGTGGGAGGTTGGGTGAGCCTGGTGGTGGGTATTAAGGAGGGCACGTATTGCATGGAGCACTGGATGTGGTGCATAAACAATGAATTTTGGAACACTGAAAAGAAATAAAATGAAAAAAAAGAACAAGTGATAAAATAATTATACATTATTTCATATACCTAATAGTAATAGGTATAGGATCTAGTGGGGGAAAGCTGTGTTCCTACTGATTTCTACATGGGCACTTCTGAAACTTGGTAAGAGAATAACTTCCTACTGGTTGCTGAAGAAAAAAAAAATGAAACCACATTTCTCCAAACATTTGTGAATTTACAAAAAGAATTCCTTTATGAAACTAATGCAAATTGTATGTCAACTACACTTCAATTAAAAAAAAAAGAAAAAAGGTTATAAATTTTAAAGGCTTTTTAAAAAATAGTCTTCAAATTAAACTAACTTTTGACTTAAAGTTCAGGAAATTAAGCAAAGGCAAATTAAAAACATACTTTCTAACAAACTCTATGATTAAATTTTACCTGCTGTGAAAATTTTATTTACTTGAAAACCTTAAAATTGCTTTTTTTTTTTCTTTTTTCCTAAGCTGTAGGACCATGGATGCATATACAAACACATTAACCTGAAAAAATACACTGGATGTGGAAACTGAAGTGTCATGGAAACCTTTTAAAATAATGTGTGGATACAGTTACAAAGAACACATCCCCCAAAGCTGGTATCTAGATACAACATCAAAGTAATATGGTCAGAACAGAAATGCTGGAGAAAAGGTATGAGAAGCAGTAGGTCGAGCCCACAACATTACTTCTGTAATTTTAACTTCAAGGATAATGCAAGTACATTTTAATAAATGAAAGGCATTTAATCACATCACCATTAGGTCAAAAGTTGATTTATTTTGTGAAAATTAATTCTCCCAGAGAATATCAAATAAGAGAATATAATTTCTTGACTTATTTTCCATAAATCACAGTTTTCTATTTGTTCCCATTTTTATTTTTAGTTTACCATAATTATTTTTACTAGTGTTGACTTTTTTCTCTGTCAATATTAGAAAAGTTTGACAGATAATTACTTTTTTTTCCTTATATCAAATTTTAATAATTGTAGCCTTTCCCACAACATGAGATTGTTTTTTTCTTCTAGTTTCTCTTCTTCCTCTCCTTGTTTTTTCTCTTTTCCTATTCTTTCATTTTATATATATATATATACATATATACACATATATGTATATATGTGTATATATGTATATATATATATATAAGATTATTTATTTACTTATTTGAGAGAAAGAGAGAGAGTGAACAGGAGGAAAAGGGAAAGAGTAACCAAAGCAGACTCCATCCTGAGCACAGAGCCCAACGTGGGGCTTGATCCTAGAATCACAAGACCAGGACCTGAGCCAAAACTCAGAGTTGGGTGCTCAACCAATGGAGCCACCCAGAAATCAAGAGCTGGACACTTAACCAACTGAGCCACCCAGGTACCCCATGCCTGAGTAATTTCTAACAAATATAAATGTTCTGAGAAATTATAAACTCCCTGATGGCAGGAATTTCTCACTATTTAACTCATTGATATACCGCACATGCATCTAACAATGTCTGGAGTCATGGAAAGCACTCAGTAAGACAAATTTTAGTTAAATGACACATATGACAATGTACATTGGATTGTCAATTGCATGCTATTTCTTCATAAATTAAATATTTGATAACTTCTGTTTATTTCTGTGTTAGAATAGAGTTTAAAGGGTCTGAACAGATGATATACTCAAAACACTACAATCAAAGTGGTAGAATCAAATTATTGTGGTCGAAACATTTTGAATTTTGTCAAGTCTTGTCTGATTAGACCAATTCAACCAAAAAAGAGATGGCTGAATGACGTTTCCTGTTTGTCAGTGGGAAGCATGTGCTTTTCAAAATTTTCAGAATAGACTAACATATTTCACAGTACGGGCTGGTTTCTCTACTGGGAATGCTGTCTACTCAACACCGGTTAGCTTCTTGTATTTCAGATCTCATGTGAAACATCAATTTTAAGAGAATTCTATTCCCATGAGCCCTCTAAAGAAGTTGACCCACCTCTCTGTTATTCTCGATCTCTTAATATCTCATACTATTACATATACGTATGAACATACTCATACATACATGGATGTGTATATTTAGTTTATAGTTGTCTGTCTCCCAAATTAGAAATTAAATATATGGAGGGCTGACTTACAGGATCATCCTCTATTTCAATTGTATCTTCAGATACTGAAGCCTCATTGAGTTTAATTCAAATTCTGACTCTTCACATTATTAGATGTATGATTTGAAGTAACTCCATTTAATCACTAGCTGTGCTATAGTCTCCTTATCTGTAAAATACTATAGAAGCTATTCATACATTTTTCATGAAGATGAAAAATCTCATTACATGCAAAGCATTTATAACTGTGTATAGCATGCTATAAACAACAAATGTATTACCTATTGTTTTAAAAAATATATACTGTAAGAAGTAAACTTTTAGAAAAAAACTGCAGGAGCTAAATCCAAAGGAGGATTCTGACCCACCTTATAGCCTGGCTTTACCATGTGTAACATTTTCATTATTTAACTTCTCTGTATCTTAATACACACATTTATGAAATTGGCATTATAGTTATACAGATTTCATGAATTACAATATAAAAAGTGTTTACAAAAGAGCCTTATACATAGTAATATTCTTTAAAAAGTGAGCTATTTTGATAATATTGATGGTGATGATCTTATAAAGGTATCCAAGATATATGGAAAAATGGTGGGATTCCTAGTGACTTACTTTCTACTTTAGATGCATGTAATATGCATTGTTTATGTAATATTTTTCTGAGTAAATGAGGAAATAGTGTTTTTTTGAACATGAAGTCCATCTAGTTGCCAGTGTTTCATCATAAATGATCATACAAAGTTATTCATCAAAACATGTTATGAGAGTCCTGTCAAATGCATATAATTGTTAAGTCATCTGACAAGTTTAATTACCAGTTACACCCATTGGCTTATGTCTAGAAATACGTTTCATTTTATTTCAAATATGCTAATTCACAGTGCATTTGTTATGGTTTTAGGTTTAATGATGCTTTATTTGCTTATTAGAAAAACTCATTTGTTTCTCACTCCCTCCAAATTTTAGTATTGCATCTAGTTAGAGCCTGAAATGATGAATGACAACCTCAAACTAAAGTATGGTAGGTTAAAAAAAATATAAAGGGAGTTATAAAGACTTTGTAAAATAAGCTATTGATTTCCTGAAGGTTGCTAGGCAACTATTGTGAAGTAAATTGCATAAGTACTTCTCTTGATTTTAATGAGCTACATCAAAAATATGTATACATATGATGCATATTCTAGTTTGATGTTAGCCATAATCTTTTTATTTTTCTTAGTGATAAAGAATAGTGAAATAATAAACATTTTTTAAAGATATCAGCATGTTATCTAGGTAAGTATTTCTGTAAAGTAATTTAAAAGCTTGTGTACCAGCACATAATTATCAGTAAAATTACTTAAGGTCATTTTTATGTCTAATCCATGGCAATAAACTTGCAGCTCAGTCAGCAAAACCTTGGCATAACCTTTATTTCATTCAGAAAATTCTATTAATTCTAATTGTTGCAGGCTTAATGAAAGTGTGATTCAATATTCTCTAACTGACTTTGGGCCATTTTCTTTAAGGGATGACCATGTGACCAATAAAGGTATATAAGTCATTTTGACTTTATTAAACTCATACATACCCTAAACTCTAAGCAAAAGAAAAATATAAATTAATCCTGTATGAATAAAGTTTTATACAAACTTTAACATAGGACTGCAAAAGCACATAATAACTAAATCTGATCTTCCTCACTTATTTTATTTCCACTGAACCAGCTTCACACTCCCATAGAAACTCATTCTATTATCCCCTGTATTTTTAAAACTGTCTCTTCCAGTTTGTTTTACCTGAAAACCTGCTTCTTCCTGATACCAGTTTGTATGTAGCTCATTTGGACAGATGACCATATATTTTCACCCAAACGACTTTGCAGGAAGCTAGCTCTCTAAAACTCTGAAACATTACTACTTAACAAGCTCATTTTTAGAAAAGCCAGTCTGAAGCTTGGCTTCCAGGGGTGCCACCCACTAACACTTCCCGCATCTAAGCACAAATTTATCTCATAATACCTGACTCCGTATACAAGTAAATGTCCACATCCAGTCAGAAATTTCCAGAACTTCTTGGTACCCTACCTATTTATAAAACACTTTCAATTTATACTCATGTTTCCACCCTTCCTTTACATTTCAGCATAGAGGTGCCCCTTCCACTTAATTTCACTCACATTTATGGGACTCTCTATTTGTTCCTTCCCCTTTTTCATATTTTTCAACTTCTCTCTCTTTACCCTCAACATGTCCAAAGTTCTCTTATCTTAAAAACTCAAGGAAGCCATGAGAAAGGATGAACACCCACCATTTGCATCAACATGGATGGAACTGGAGGGGATTATGCTAAATAAGATAAATCAAGTGGAGAAAGACAATTATCATATGGTTTCACTCATATGTGGAACATAAGGAATATCACAGAGGACCACAGGAGAAGGGAGGGAAAATTGAATGGGAAGAAATCAGAGAGACTCTGGACTCCCGGAACCAACCAAACAGGGTTACAGAGGGAGAGGAGGAGAGGTGTGGGGGTTGGGCTAACCAGGTGATGGGTATTAAGGAGGGCATCTGTGGTGATGAGCACTGGGTGTTATATGCAACTAATGAACCGTTGAACACTACATCAATAACTAATAATGTACTATATGCTGGCTAATTCAACATTAACAAAGAGATTTATGGCACATAAACACAGGTACATAAATATGAAGGCAACCCCATGTTTCTCTCTATCGAGTATTTCTTTTCTCATATTTCTTAAAGGTGAAACAGTCTTTGTCTCTATTAGTGCACCTCTGAACCACTGCTGCATGTTCTCTCTCCTTGATAATGCCACTGAAATTGCTTTGAATAAGGACACAAGTGATTACCTGTTAAATTCAACAAGACCTTTTCAATCCTGATTTTACTTTTAGGCACACTTGCTATTATTTGTTATTGCTTACTATTTGGACTTCTCTCTTCCTTTGCTGCCAAAATACCTCCCTCTCCAACCTCTTATCAGCATATCTCCTTCTCTCTAGACCTTTTCACAAGATCCTCCTCTATTACCTCACATTCATTGTGGATATTTCCAGGACTCCCACTTGATCCTATTTTCTTTTCAACTTGCACATTATTCATGGGGAAGACCTTATCGATGTGTTTACGTTCATCACTATATATTGGGGACCTCTAAATAATACTGCTAGTCACGTTTTCCCTTTTTCATCACTAGATATCTCTACTTAGTGTGCAATATAAACTCAGCATTTCTATATTAGTTTCTCACTGTTGTTTAACAAAATGTCACACACAGTGGTTAAAACTATACACACACACACATATATATATATGTGTATATATACATATATTCTATTAAATCTTACAATTCTAAATATAAGAAGGCTAAAATGGGTCTTACTGAGCATAAAATCGAGGTGCCAGCATGTTTCTCGAGGTCCTAGGAGAATCTTATTTCCCTATTCTTTCCTGTTTCTGGAAACTCCCCACATTTCTTTGCTAATGGCCCCTCCTTTTATCTTCAAAGCCAGCAGTAAAACATCTTTAAATCTCTCTCATTCCCTGACCTCTGCCTCTGTTGTCATATTTTTTTCTTTGAAAAGAAGGGTCCTTGCGATTACATTGGATTCACCTAGGTAGTCCAATATAAATGCCCTCATTTCAGTATCCTTAATTTACTTATATCAGCAAAGTCCCTTTTGCCATGGAAAATAACTTATTTACAGGCATAGGGACTAAGATATAGGATATTTATGGGATGATTATTCTGCCTGCCACAATGTCCAAAACTTAAATGATTTTTTTTTCTTACTATATGCCAGTGTTTCTGAACCTCTTGGGGATATTTTGAGCTGGTAATTCCTTGTTGTGAGGTTGGAAGACAGGAGTGCACTGTGCACTGTAGGATATTTAGCAGCACCCTTGGCTCCTCTTTAAGATGTCAGTAGCACCCTTCCTTAGCTATGACAACCAAAAATGTCTGCAGATATTGCCAAACATCCCCTGAGACAAATCATCCCAGTTAACAATCACTACCCTAAATGTTTTTGTTATCTTCTTTTTCATTAAGTCAGTGAAAATGAACCACCATTGATCCAGTTCTGAATCAGGAATCTGGGAGTTAATCTTTTTCTCCCTCTTACCTTCTACAGCCAATGGTCACGAGGTACTATCAATCCTACCTCTTTACTCTCTATTGTCCTTGCCACTGACATTTTTGGCTCCTTTTCCCCCTTATCCTGGATCATTGCAATAGTCTTCTAAGCATTGTTGCTGACTTCATTACACTCTCGTTTTCTTCCTATTTCTGAACTGTCCTCAAGATATTATTCAGCTACTGCTTTCCCTAAGCTTTCCTTGGCACCAGTTCAAGTCCAAAAACTTCTTTGGGCTTCTTCTGGCTCATTGGTTCCTATGAGTAGATGTTATGATAAAATATTAATGATCCTTTTGTTGTTGTATACCTGGACTATAAAATTGATATGCTATTTAACAAGTGCTGTCTCCATTAGGTTTCAAGTGCTTTAAAGGTTTTGTCATGCACATTTTTCTGTGTACTTAGAAAAAGTAGAGATTTTGAGATCAAAGGGAAATTTCTAAATTCAACCACACTCTTGGGTTTAATATCTAATTGTTTCATGACATCCATGTTGATCAAATTGGATACTGACCTTCTCTTTAGTGTAAGTTACTGTCAAATGGAAAAAGTTGCCACCATTAATTCCATTTTTGCAGAAACACTATTGTTTTTTTTTCCTCTTTTATCTGGGTACTGTTTATAAAAAATATTGCTTTCAATTTATAAATAATATATTAATTTTAAGGATGAAATATCAGTCAGGTTAACTTTAGTCTGTATATAACTGCTAAATTTTAGCCATATCTATATATTAGATCAGTGCTATTTTCTTAATATTTTCCTTTAACTTGAATAGTTCTTCCCTAGCTTCATTTTAATAATAATAATAAAGCTAATATTCATTAATTTGTCAGTTTCATATGCTAGTTATATTTTTCAATGTATTTTAAAATACTTTTAAGATACACTTTATGCTTGCAATATTTTCTACAGTGGTGTAGTAACCAGTTTTGGTGAAAAGCAATTAATTTAGTCTATTAACTATAGAGATAAAATCAAAGGTTAATGTGACACATAGTCTCTTTGTTACCAGTATACTATACTCAATCATATATAGTAAAGCATTCATTAAAGAAAACTTGAATACATGCCAAAACTGGAATTCAAAGTAATGGAAGAAGTGCAGTGGTGTAGCTTATATACTCTCCAAAGAAATCTCTAATAGATTAAGAATGGATTTTAAATTCTTCCTGAATAGAATATGTGTGTGTGTGTGTGTGTGTGTGTATGTATGTGTGCGCACGCACATGCACTTTCATGCATGCATGGGGATGTGTGTGTATGTGCATGCATCATTTGTATTATCAACTTTAATCCTACATTAGCATCGGTAATGGGGAGTTAACCACATAAGACTTTAAATTTATCTGAATAAGAAACTCAAAGACAATCACCACACTGTTGCTAGAATGTTAAGGGTTCTTCTGTAAATTTAAGGTCAAAGAGATGAAATATAGATTAAGCACTTATATTTCCACCTAGATTCTCAGAAGCCCTTTTAAAAGACAGTTCACATTAAATGCATGGTTATAAATCCTATTTAAAATACCTCACTTTAAATTTTATTTTATCTGTAGATTTTTTTTTACTTTTATCAATAAAATCATGCCCCTTTCAAAAACTTAGTGATAATTTGTGTATTTTATGATGTCATTTCAACCATAACTTACCTTTTCTTGTTTGAACCTAGATATGCACTGGGCAAGAATGGATACTTTTCCAACTTTCTCATATAAAATTAGAGAGACTTTCTGAACTTCTTACTCTAAAGATTAGCTTTTACAAATTGAACAAAATGTGGGATTAAAATAAAGACAGAGAGATTTATTTAAAAATAAATTAACTTAGTCAATTTTTATCTAGAAAATACATTTAAAAATTCTAGGAATAACCTTTATCTCCTTTCTCTCCCTCACCTCCTATCCCTTTTGTATTGAATCAGTCATGCAATCCTCTGGTTTCTATAATCAATATATCCCTGAAATTATTTTTTATTTCTTTATAATTTTTCTTATTAATATGTAATCTTGATTTTGTCACTTCATTGCTCAAAATCCTTTAGAAGGCTATTGAAGGACATGCTTTATATAATCATGTCTGTTGACCTTTATCAAATCCCCTAGAATTCCCCCATAAGGATCCTTTGTTATGTAGACATACTTAACTACTTGTTCTTCTCCAAATGTGTCTGGCTCATTCCTGCAGTCCTTGTCTTTTTATAAGCTGTCATCTTGATTTATATTTTTCCTTAGCTTGTTTCATTTGCTTTAAGTAAACTTCTAATTATTGTACAAACTAGCTCAAAATTCAACCCCTCTGTTGACACTAGCTCTCCCACACTTTGTCAGATAGTGTTATGCATGCTTCTTCATGGAGCTTGAATGAAGATGTGTATTAACAAATCATATATCATATCTCAATCCCTCCCTCCCTCCTCCCTTAGCATAGTGGATACCTTAGAGGCAAGGTCATCTGCACTTCCAATCTAACCATCATATATATGAGAAATATAGATACATAGACACTTTTAAAGATATCCAAACTAGCATGATAGTTTTAGTATAAACAGAATGTTTCTTTTTCACCCTCATCTTGTCTCCTACCCAAGAGCAGAGGCATTTACTTATTACTTAACTTATATACCTTTTCTTTTAGTACCTAATGGTACTTAATTCATCAGACTGTTGGAATGAATAAGTAAAATATTACATAGTCTAGGACATGGTATGTGTGAAAGAAATCCTAGCAACTTCATTATTTTCACATAATTATTAAAGTTTTTACATGGAGTCATAATACTATGTGTATTTTGTATACACAGACAATTAGAAATATAAAAGGCAAAATGAACTAAAGATTATCTGAAAGTCGTGTATTTCCTTCATTTTATCTGTATAATAGCTGAAGCACACAGAAATAGCTTTCCTTTAATCCTACAGTTTAAGGTTATGGAAGAGTAAAAACTAGAGTCCATTTTACTTTGTATCTTTTAATTTTATGCACTGTCATTCGAAATCCACTTATTCAAATAATTTGATGCTGGCATTATAAGGCTACTTTTAATATCTACTTGTAGGACATCCTTACCAGCACCCTAGAATCTGAGCTTCATAAAGACAAAAATGATATGAGTTTCCTTGATGACTCTGTGAAGTGCTCCTTGGCAATTGCTATATATTCACTAAATATGATAGAAGAAATATCTATATTTGTTTTAATATTCTGAGCCACCCAGGAGCCCAATTTGTTTTAATATTCTGGAAAAACTTCCCCATAAGCACATCTAAATCAGCTTCTTAGGATTTATTATTTAATTTTCTCAAAGCTTGACTTTAACATAATTTGTCTCCCAGAATGTTGGCTATTATCCTCAATATCCAGAATTCATGTATTCCATGTTCTATTAAAAGATACATTTTTCTGGGGTGCCTGGGTGGCTCAGTGGATTAAAGCCTCTGCCTTCGACTCAGGTCCTGATCCCAGGGTCCTGGGATCAAGCCCAGCATCGGGCTCTCTGCTCCGCAGGGAGCCTGCTTCCTCCTCTCTCTCTACCTGCCTCTCTGCCTACTTGGGATCTCTGTCTGTCAAATAAATAAATAAAACCTTTAAAATAAAAAAAAAGATACATTTTTCTTGCACCATTCTTTCCTCCGTAAGTTGCTCAGAAAGATACCTTAAATTCCTGTAAATATTACTACATTTACAAGGAACCAAGACATTCCTCTCACGTTATATCCTTGAAAAACCACACTGAGGCTAGACCCTACCACAGACTCTCAGAAATCACCCTGAACTGCGTATTCCTAGACTCTACTTTAGAAATATTTCTCTTTTTTTCAATTTCTAAAAAAGCAATTATATGGAAATTAACATTTCTCCTTTTCCTCCCACCCTTAAGTTTTGTTTTTTTTTCTTTCTCTTACTTCCCAGCTATAATTTGGAAATGGGTATCTATGTATTTGGATGTCAAAAGAAAAGAAAAGAAAGAAAGAAAGGGAAGGGAGGGAGGGAGGAAGGGGGAAGGAAGAAGTTAGTTGGGATCCACCCCCTCAGAAAACCTCTACTCATAAGCCTTCAGTTCCAGATAAAGCTAGGAAATATGTTTTCTTCCGCTCTCAAAGTACCCAAAGAGAACTTCAAGTTTATCACCTGCAGTACTAACAAATTATTATTATTAATTGTATTATTTATTGATACATACTCAGTTATTTTTCCTATGTTAGCACCTGACACAGAGCTTCAGACATCACAGGTAGTCAACACAGTTGCTGTTTGATCTGAAGTCTAGAAAAATTTTCTAATCCCAAACAATAATTTCCTAATTTATTTTGCAGATAAATAATCTTCTCAATCTTATAATAATATCTCCAGCCATTATATTTGGTCCCAAGTGGGTTATTCCATTGTGCATGTTAAAATGTTTAAGGCTAGAAATGTCCATTTACGGATGCATGATTAAATCTTGCATAAGATTTAACAATTCTATTATGTGGTTCATAAACAGCAAAGTGAATACAATTAGAAATACATGCTGCTTACTTGATTAAAATTGTTCCTCATTTAAGCTAATAACAACTGACTTCATTGATTGAGCACTTAGTGTGTGCTAAGCAAGTATATTTATAATTGCATTGAACTTTTGTCATGTTTTTATTATTCTGTCTTCACTGGTGAGGGGCTTGAAGATTAAACAAGTTAGATAGTATGCATAAAATTACCCATTTCTTTTCTAAAGTTTATCTTTGAATAATACTCTTTAATGATGTGATAGATTGGCTATATCTTAGTTGGTTGAAATACATGAGTATGCTAAATAGCTTCCTATCTCACTTCAAAACTAAGCCTTAGGTTACCCAGTGCTGTCATCTTCCTTTTGGCAACACACACACAGACACACACACACACACACACACAGACACACACACACACACACACACACACACACCCCTTCTGTCTTCCTCTCTTACTCATCCCCTCTTTCATCCATGGCACCTAAATTGGTCTCCTTGTTTTTAAACTTTCCAAGTTCACTTTTTTTTTTAAAGATTTTATTTGTTTTTTAGAGAGAAAGCACATGCTGGCACAACTGAGTTAGAGAGATAAAGAGAGAGAGAGAGAGAGCAAGAGCAGGGGCAGAGGGAGATGGAAGCAGACTCCCTCCTGAGAAGGAAGCCCTAAGTGGGACTCAATCTCAAGACTCTGGGATCATGACCTGAGCCCAAGGCAGAAACTTAACCAACTGAGCCACTCAGGTATCGCTCCAAGCTCACTTTTGACAGTTGTTTACATTTTCCATTTTTTAGCCTTAAATGTTCTTATATAGATACCATCATGATAATTTGACCTCCTTTGTGTATCTAATAAAACTTTATCAGTGACTATCCACATTTAAATAGCAATCCCCTCCCCCAGCTTTCCCAATAATGTCTGTCTGATATATTTTCCTCTATGACCCTTTTTATCACTTGACACATGTAGTCTTTTTCTTAAAAATATATGTCTTCTCTCTGTTATAGGCTTTACAGGCATAAGAATTCTTGTCCGTTTGGTCTAATACTATATCCCTAGGGCACGGGTTAATATTTGTTTCATATTAGGTGCTCAGATAATACTTGTGGAATGAATTAATCAGTTCATTGGATTTGATTAATACAAAATAAAGAAAAATAAAATGTTTAAAAGTCCATAATAATTTTGACAGAAACAACAGTTAGCACAGAACTGATTATAGCTGAGAGCTACATGAGTAGGGATATCTGGGTGGCTCAGTCAATTAGACGTCCAACTCTTAATTTTGGTTCAGATCATGATCTCAGGTCATGGGATTGAGCCCCAGGTTGGGACATGCCCTGGGCATGGGGCCTGTTTAAGATTCTCTCTTTCCCCAAACCATAAGTGACTCTTAATCTCACAAAACAAACTAAAGGTTGCTGGGGGGAGAGGGGTCGGGAGAGGGAGGTGGAGTAATGGACATTGGGGAGGGTATGTGCTATGGTTAGTGCTGTGAAGTGTGTAAATCTGGCAATTCACAGACATGTACCCCTGGGGATAAAAATATATTATATGTTTATTAAAAAAATTAAAAAAAAAAAGATTCTCTCTCCCTCTCCCCCTTCCCCTCTTACCTCATCCTTCTCGGGGGAAAAAAAAAAAAAAAAGAGCTACATGATTAATCAAAAATCACGTCCTTGGAAGTCAGACAGGCTTAAATTTAAATTCACCTCTGCTTTATCACTGTGTGACCATGGCAGGCTAGGTAGAACATTCCTCAGGCCTTATATCCACTAAGGTAAAAATGCTAATAATTCCTCACAGCCTTATTTTAAATGCTGAATAAGAAGACATGGACCAGTTAGTGGCATTTTCATCTTTCTTCTTTACACCCTGTAGGGTATGATACACATACATAAAGTGAATATGGAATTTATCTTCCAAACCAGAACTCACTAACAGTGAAAGGGGGATGACAGACACATGTCAGGATTGCCCCAAGTAAACTGGAACATAAAATTAGCCTACCTAATAGGTACCCACATAAATTCAGATATCAAAAGGAATTAAAGGTATACCAAGTATGCTGAGCAGAGTGGATAAGCACTGAGCATCATTTACATTGTTTCCAGAGGCTGGAAAGTTAAAACATTTTCTCAAGATTCTCCTTCATTTAAGTTTTTGAGTATGCATAAAATTTTGCCAGTTAAATGCATAGTGTGAGATCTAGAAGGTAGAACTATAGGAGAGTGTTCTTTCGTTTTGGCCATTGCTGCAAAGCACCACAGTATTATCAAGATTTTTTTTTTCAGCAGAGCCCTGTGTCTCCCCACTGTGTGCTTTTGAGAGGAAGCTGCTGCACTGGCCACGTTCTGTTCCTGGATCTCAGCCACAGTGTGGTATTTTCTTGGAGTCAGACAGACATAGAAGCTCCCTAGCAAACTATTTCTGCACAGAGTGGTTCTGAGTGTTTAGCCTAGAGGTCCTCCAGGCGATGGGTAAGCATCTAAGTTCTCATATATAAAATCTCTTTCTGCTACTAATTGCCTAGGCAGCTTTCTGTTTCCGGCAACTGAAAGCTAACGCACCAAGAGAAACCACAGAGCCTCCTGATTCACCGCACTGCTCCTCCACTTAATGCTAATATTATCTTTTCATAAGTGATTGTAGCTGATCTGCTTAAATAGTGTACTAATGAAAGCTGAAATATGTCTTTGCTTCAGTCATGTCTCAAGAAGAAATATCACTCTCTCTAACTGGTGCTCCTCAGAAGGTTTTACTTCAAATACCTCTATTATAAATAAATATTTCCGGAAAAAATATATTACCTGTTGAATTACATGGAAAAGTGACACAGGGTCATTAACATTCTTACTTAATTTTAAACAGTTTTTCTAATGTTGAAAATACATAAACTACAAATTAAGTTAAGTTGCTAACAATTAATGTGGAGATGCTATGTAGTCTAGATAAAACTATGTTCACCTTCTAGAAGGTCAGTATTATCTAACCACAGGAACAATCTTTAATTAGTATTAACTCAGGGTGATATCTTCTAGCCTCCCCTTTCATTAATAGGAAAAGATATGGTCAGTGTTTTAATAGATTTCCTGGGACAGGTCTCTATGATAAGTAGGAATTTTTGCTTACATTCTCAAATTCTTAGGTCACCATAATGCATGTAAATTAAGGTATTTTCAGAAGCCAGTATATATGTATTAGATTTTGTTTATCTGACAGGTGTCCAGAGAGCCTTATGGTTAACATATTACAAGATTAAAATGTACATACAAAGAACACATACAGTATTTTCACATTTTCATGATTGAGACAAATGTTGCATCTGCCCATAGAAACAACAGAGTTTTCATGAAATGGTTTATATTTTTTTGTGAGTTTTCTAACTATGAATGTGAAATGATAAGCAGTACTTTTTAATAATTCAATATTTCAATAAAATATTTTAGCCTTAGGTGAAGCTGAGTCGATGAGAACTCCCTACAGCCTATATTAAGACCCCAAAGTCAGGGAAACAAAGCTGTTTAGGGCCAATTTGTTTGCTTCAATATTGAAGGAAATCCAATTGTGCCTACACTGTGATGACAAATATGTAAAATTCATGAATGCAAATGGACAGCAGTTGGAAGGAACAAATCTGTCACTGTAGTCGAGTGAAGGGAATGGTAGGATTTGGAATATTTTGTTTTCAACTCTGTTACTGGTACAATAAACACCAATAAAAAGTATACTGAATTAAACTTTCTTGCATTTCATTCCAGAAGGTAACTGCTGATATTTGAAAATGTACTATGTATTAGAGTAACCATCTGAAGTATACAGTCTGGTCAGGTGGCCGCGCGGTATCTACAGTGATTCAATTATGCTTCACTTAGGAATGGAGGAAGGGAGTCCCTAGGACATTGGGGCTTACACAGACAAAACAGCTCCCCGACTGTACCTGGAAATGCCAGAATTAACAAATTTAACCCCAGCAGCAGTCAAACTCTTCCAGGGTAACCAAGCAAGTCTATTAAAAAAGGTATTTCAAGTCTGTAACTTTTTTTTTTTTTACAGTTAAAAACTACCTAAATAATCATGTACTACTCTTGGCATACAAATAGATAAGAAAATGGCACAAACTGGGCAAGAATATAGAAGGGAAAATAAGGACATTAAAATTGCATTATATTGCCTCTGGCTTTCACAAAAACTATTTCAAAGATGCAAGGACTTCTTTCCTATAAAATTTTAGAAAATCAAAATAAAAATATTTCCTAAGAAGTTTCCAGAAAGTTCATGTTTTAAATAGCATTATGCCTTTAGGACTACATATTTCACATAAAATACTAAGAAACTAGAGAACAAAGTAAAAGACCCCCAGGGACTTCAAACCCTTAGATTTACTTTAAAATGTTTTTTTGAGGAAATGAGTTTCCCATAAAGGGACACTCGGGCTATCAAAACATCTACTGAAAAGAAAGCAAATGAAATAGTCAATGACTTTTCTCTCAATAACAAAAGTAATAAAGAAAACGACTGGCAACAGTAACCCATTTTGGAGGAAAAACTCCTTTCAGGCTGAGCTCTATATTTTTCTTCTCTCTTCATTTCAGTGGTGCTATATGCCATTGAATAACTGAACTCTATTTATCAGGATCAACACATCTGCTAATAAATAACAACATCAGCTTTCAGCTTTGCATTTTCAAGTTTTATACTGAACTTAAATAGTACTAAAATGTTTAACTCTTCCTTTATTTCATTCTGAGACCAGTTATAGCTTATTTAAGCAGTCTTTCTGTGAAAATATATTCTGTACATAATATGAGTTCAATAAACCTTCAGGAATAGTTCAAAATCTCAAGAACAAAAATTCAAATAAAATTAATTTGCTTAAAATTATTTACTGTTCCCCAGTGCAGAAAATACATTTTAAAATATTTGTTTACTATCTTCCTAAAAAAAGTCTCAAAGTTTCTTAATGCTATCCAATCTTCAATATTCAGAAATCATTTAAAATTATTTAGCATATAGATTTCAGTCTCTCCCTTTACCTTATCCTACCAATAAATCAGTACAGTTTGAATGCATATTATTTTGACATACCAAAGATAGGTAATCACAAGGAAGAAATAGCTCAAATATTTTATAAAATACTTTAAGACTCATTAATAATCCAGTGTATATTCTTGGATTGAGTACTTTGTATATGGAGGCACATGAAACACAAAAAAGACAGAGAAGTAAATATTGCCCATGAGATTGGAAAACTTTTTTTTTTTTTTAAAGAGAGAGAGGAGCACACGTGTGAGCAAGTTGGGGGGCGGGGGCAGGAGGAGGAGAGGGAGAGAGAAAATCTTAAGCAGGCTCCACCCTAAGCACAGAGCCAACTGGTGTCTCAGGACCCAGAGATTATGACTTGAGTGGAAATTGAGAGTCAGATGTTTAACCAAATGAGCCACCTAAGTGTCCCAGGAAACATCTTTTTAAAGAAAACAACATTGCAATGGTGAGCTTATGAATTTGGAAATCTTAAATAATATCAATTATATTATAAAATGGTGAAATATGTTTAATATAACTGGGCTAGATTAAACGTTTTGTGTCTTCTTTGACTCAGGATTCACAATCTTGGGAATATTTTATGAAGATAAATTACACAATTTTACAAAGCCAAGTAAAACAAGGGAGTTCTTTGCAATTTTTCTTTTATGTTCTAAAACTGATATACCTGTGCATTTATTTTCAGCAATATTTTCATATTTTGCCAATGTCAACAATAGAGAAGTATTAAGTATAATAAAATCTTTATCTTCTATTGAAATCCCACTTCTTACTATAGGCAGAGTAACAATTTGGAAACTAAGTTTTTCACAGTTTTTATACAAGCTTACACATGTTTTTTCAAGGAAACATTATTATAGGAAAATAGTCTATACTTTGCATTTTTAACTTAACAATGTTTTCTCAATATAAACATATATAAATATATAAAAATTGACTCCAGACATTGATTCACCAAAATTTATTCAGTATTTTTTCCAAGTGATAGATATTCAAATCACTTTGCTTTTGTTTTTTCCATTTCAAATAAAGTATAAATATAAGAGATAATAATAAATTTAAAAAATCATAAAAATAATATCATTGGGGCACCTGGGTGGCAGTCAGTTAAGCATGTGCTTTTGGCTCTGGTCATGATCTCAGGGTCCTAGGATGGAGTCCTGCATCTGGGCTCCTTGCTCAGCGGGGATCCTGCTTTTCCCTCTCCCTCTGCCTGCAGCTCCCCCTGCTTGTGCTCTCTTTCTTGTTATCTCTCTTTCTCTCTCTGTCAAAAAAATAAATAATATCTTTTAAAAAATGAAAAAAATATCATACATGTGGTAATACTTCAGTTTTTGTTGCACTAGGCCCAGATAAAATTATTGGTTCAATGGGTATGTATACTTTAATGTTTAAAAATACTACCAGACAAATTCCACAAACTTTGGAGTAGTGTCCAATTTTATTTGCCAAAGGTTAAGGTTTTGTTACATTCCTGGCAGTAATGGATTTGATCAATCTTTCAGATTTCTGTCAACCTGATTTAAAAAAAAAAACAAACTCATTGTTTCAATCATCTTGCCCTTGATGACTAGTGAAGTGGAATTAACTTTCATTAGAAGGCCATTTGCATTTTCTGTTCTGTGAATTTCATTATTATATTCCTTGCTCATTTTTCCTGTGGCTGTTTTATTTACTTTCATTTCATTAACATGTATAATTTTTGATGTAAAGTAGAAATATTCATTCCTTAGGTGGTAAATGTCACAAATAGGTCAAATGATATGCATTTACAAATTTATGACTTTTTTTTTTAAATTTTAGAGAGGGAGCACATAAGCAGGGGGAGGGACAGAGGAATAGAGATAGGAAAAACAGACTACCCACTGAATAGGGATCCCAACAAGGGACTCAACTTCAGGACGCTGAAACCATGACCTAAGCTGAAACCAAGAGTCTGATGTTCAACTGACTGAGCCACCCAGGGGCCCCAGTTTGGGACAAATTTGGTTTACCAAATGGCAATTCAGATAGTTCTCTGAAACATTTTATTTCAGTCTATCATTTGTGTTTTGGCTGTTTTAATAGTTCCCTTATCAAATAAAAATTTTAATTTCTTGTAATCACTACATATATTTTCTTATGTTTTGTTTTAACATTAAAGTATTTTATTATAAGCCTCATACATAATAGCATAATTCTTTTCATTCAAAGAGCTTTTCTTATTTCTCAAATTAATTCATTAAATTTTAATTTATATGCAGAACTGGAAAAATGATTCCAAATCAAACTGCTTTTATGATTCTAGAATGAATTTAACACTTAAAAAATTATTAAATATTTACATTTCATTAACTAGGTGTTCTACTTTTCTTATGATTATGGTTACCATATAATGTGAAATGCAAAATGATCATCCTGATTAAATTTAAGTTTTACACAACAATAATAGTAACACAAATCACATTAATTAAAAGTGAAAAATGATGGTTTGGCCTAGAGTTTGCCTGTCATTTGCAGTGGGAAAATGTTACTGATTGCTACGGTTCCTTTTTTTTTTTTTTAAAGATTTTATTTATTTATTTGAGAGAGAGCATGAGCGAGGAGAAGGTCAGAGGGAGAAGCAGACTCCCCTTGGAGCTGGGAGCCCGATGTGGAACTCGATCCCAGAACTCCACGATCATGACCTGAGCCGAAGGCAGTCGCCCAACCAACTCAGCCACCCAGGCGTCCCTATGGTTCCTTTTCTTATGTCACTGACTTCATCATACTTCAGTGGATCATGTGTTGCCTCAATATTCTGAGCCTCCTTAACTTACAAAACATTTACTCAATCTACAGCTTATTGTGATATTACTGTCACTTGTCCCTAAGGCATAATGAAGATGTCTCATCTCTGTTATTTTCCAAAGAGCTTGCAAGTTTAAAATTTAAAATTATAATAATCAGAAGTAACATGTTTTTCCAAGCACAAAAAAAAGTTTAGGCCTTAAACTCAGTCACTCAATGACTCAGAATAGCTTCTATATTTTATTATTCATATTTAAACAAACGAAAGTGCAAAAATTGTAGAGAACTTTTAAAAGCATGGGTATAAGCCTAGGATACACTTTCTAGAATACTGACTTGTGAGCCCCTCTCTCGTTCCTACTAACAAAAGTCCACAGTGTAGCTGTGCAGATAAAACCCAGAGTAAAAGCAGACCACGTACATTTTACACCAGGAGTGTGCAGACACTTCCCTAGGTGGTCTCTAGCCACAATCCTGCCTACCCTACAATCTTGCCATAAATCCTACAGATGCACACATTCATCATGACCATTTATCAAAGATGAAACTGAAGTTCAGAGAAACTTTAAGAATTTCCCCAAACAACACAATTGTTAGGCAGGAGACTTAGGTTTCTGACTGAAGTGCATCTTTTTCAAAGCCCCTGTCTGTCTGCTTCTACTCCTGGAGCAATGACTCAGCTGTGTGTTTACTATTTAACTGGTTCCTGCTCACTACATATGGCTTCATTCCACTGCTCTCATATCTGTTGAAAAATGTTAGAAGAGGCAAACACCTTATTGAAGAAATGAGCCTATGGCAGTCAATTTAATTCCAAAGCTCTTTCAAAACCCTGCCAATAATTTTAGCTGGCTTTTTTTTTTCTTTTTCCAAATGTGTATGTCATCATATTTGTGAAAAATATTAAAAATAAAATACTCTTGTCATAATTAACAGCAATATGATTATGCAGATGGCCTAGACCTACACAGGCACACAACAAAACGACATAAATGCAGAAACAAACAAACAAAAAAATGTGGGGAATCATACTGGCATGTTTAATTCCCTGAATTTTAACCTAAATTGGATTCAGTGGTACTTTCAACAAACTCCCTCCTGCTTTACACCTGAAAGCAGATGGAGGCAGATTGCATCATGAGTTCAGTCCTTTCAAATTATAATAGTTTATGATGCTCATCTGCATTTTAATCAGATATAAAGGATTTATTTCTGAAATGTATCAAGAAAGCCTATTTTCAGCACCTGGAAATGCATCAGAGAGTTTATAGCCAATCTAGTAAAATATGTTGCACACTTTTACTTTGTGTCTCTTTCTCTTGAGTATATAATATTACATGGATAGAGGTGTCAGCAGTTTTATTAAAAACTGTCTATAATCCTTTCAAAATAGGTATGGAGTGGTGATTTTATACTCAAAAATCATTTTTATTAGGCTTTGACTCCTGTTTCAAAAGGAGTTCAATTTGTCATCCAATTTAATAAAATAATTTAAAGTATGTCTTACATTAATAACAAACAGCATATTCAGCAAATTGGAGCTTATATCTATGACAACCTTCTTTAGATCACATCAGAGTTGGTCAGCATGTATCCAGTCACTGGAAATTAAATGAGGCACCAGAATAATAGGTTCATGGTAGTGTTTTTGTGGCATAGGATTCTGTGTCACCCCTGTGAAAGAGCTATTCACTTTCCAAGTGTATTATTCACTCATAATTTATGGCCATTACTAATAAGATAAAAACATAATCTTAAATATAGTCTGCCTTATTGAATAAAACATATCTGAGCTCCTTAGCTAGCATTCTATTAAAAATTACTTCATGCACTGATATTTCATATCACTAGGTTTTTACACGTTACTGGAAGATAAAAGAAGGGTATATTAGTGCAACAAAATTACTAAGGTTCTAAAGCAAATGTTGAAAAAGGAGAATATGGATGCCTTATTATATTAACATGTTTTTATGAAAACGATATGGTTCAATACAATACACATTAATGTATATATTTTGCCTTTAAATACATTTTAAGTAGATATGCACATATTCTAGAATTTAAATCATCTGATATACAATATTCTATAACCCTTTGACAAATTGGATCCCATAAAGAAATCAATTACCAGTATATATTTCAAACAACCTTCTCAATTTTCTTTGTAATCCAAGTTATTTACTTATCTGCACTTTCTTTTTTTTAAATATTTATTTATTTATTTTTTTAAGGCTTTTATTTAATTATTTGATAGAGAGAGATCACAAGTAGGCAGAGAGAGAGGGAAGCAGGCTCCCTGCTGAGCAGAGAGCCTGATACGGGCCTGGAATCCAGGACCTTGGGATCATGACCTGAGCAGAAGGCAGAGGCTTAACCCACTGCGCCACCCAGCTGCCCTTATCTGCACTTTCTTAAATGAGAAATTATTACCTTTTTACTTAAGGTATTTACCACTTTATTGTTTAAAAAAAAAAACAACAACAAAGAAAGAACATTGCCCACAAGTTAGTAATACCTTATTCTATACTAAATCAAATAGTCTTCCAATATATAAATTTACTCACTTTTTTAAAAGAAAGTTATATTTATATTTTGATAGCAGTATGGAAGGCATAGTAGCTATATAGATTGGAAAGCATATGTTAGTGAAAGCAAATTAATGCAGAGATTTGCAACTAGAGGTATAACATTTATTTTACAAGAAGTTGATTGAAGCAAGTCTCAAATCAAATATAGGACTCAGTTTTTGTAAAAATAGATGATTTTCTTAGAAGGAGCTATGATAGAACATAACCCACAGCCTTTCATTAGAAGACTTAAATTTCCTTTCTGGCTTAAATAGTAATCACTGTGTAATTTGAACATGGCATTGCCCCACTGAGACTCAGTATTCAAGGCTGTAAAATGAACACTATGTTCACCTCCCAAAATAGTTGTGAAAGTTTAATTTTATATATATATATATACATATATGTATATATATATATATGCCTCTAAAAACTGTTCAGTGTCATAGAAATGTTAAGTATTATATCTTTTGTCTACTTTTTTTGGGGGGGGTTGGTGAGTTCACAGCCAACAAATTTTAGTCTCCTGTACATTTCTCAGAATCCATTTCCTATAGTTTCCTAGTCAGATTTATCAATGAGAGGTACATGTTCAGGATTTGGAAGGGGGAGGAAGATATGCCATTAAATGTATAGCCAGAGGATCTATAGTCAGATGTGCGAGCAGAGGAAATCCCGGCAGGTTCTTAGAAACTGGTCTTGGCTCTTCAAGCTGAGATCTTTCCTATTGATTCCCCCAAACTTCACTGACTGCATCACAATTTTTACTCCCCCAGTTCTAAAAACTGTGTATTTTTCCCTAACATTAAATACTTTTCACCTAAAATATATTGAATTACTTCTCTTTATCTGGTGAGACCATGAATAATATATCAACACTTTCTTTTCTATCTGTAACAAATATTGGTAACTTAGGGAAAATGTAAAAGTCATTTGTGAACACAAAGTAATCAGTTTAATATCAAGAAGATGCAAGTATATAACGCCATAATTAAGTAAGCCTTGGGACTATTTATAAACTTTCCACTGTGAAGTTAACTTTTTACTGTCTTCCCAGCATCTGTGTGTGCGTGTGGGTATGTGTGTGTGGGTGGGGGGAGTGTTTTCCTTTTCTCTAGGATGTTTTTCATTTCATCTAAGTTGTCTATTTTATTGACATACAATTACTCATAGTATTTCTTTATAACCTTTTTTTTTTAATTTCAGCAAAGTCAGGGAAATGTTCTTTCTTTCATTTCTGATTCTAGGGATTTTAGTCTTGTCCCTTTGTTTCTTGGTCAATCCGGCTATAGGTTTGTTCACTTAAAAAAATATCTTTTCAAAGAACCAGCTTTTGGTTTCATTGATTTTTCTCTATTGTTTTTCTATTTTCTATTTCATTAAGTTTTGCTCTAATCTTTATTCTTTCCTTCTTTCTGTTAGCTTTAGATTTAATTTGATCTTCTTTATCTAGAGTCATCAGTTGAAGTTTAGGTTTTTGATTTGATATCTTCTTTCTTTTTCAATCTAGGCATTTTACAGCTATAAATTTCCCTCTAATCCCTACTTCATTGCATCCCATAAATTTTGATGTCATGTCCCTTCATTTTTATCCATCTCAAAATATTTTCTAACTTCCCATGTGATGTTTTTCTTTGACTTATCTGTTATTTGGGATTATGTTGTTTAGTTTCCACCTATTTGTGAGTTTCCCAAATAATTTTCTAATAATTGATGTTTCATTCCATTCTATTGTTGTCAGAAAACATACCTTCTTATTATTTCTAAATATACTGAGGTGAGTTTTTTGACTGGGTACTTGTTCTTTTCTGATGAATGTTCATTTGCTCTTAAGAAGGATATACATTTTTCTCTTGGTAGATGATGTATTCTATACATTTTCATTAGGTCTTATTGACAAGGATTTAGTCTCTGTTCTATACCTGCTTCTTTCCCTGAGACAGAGTCTCCAGACAATACTTGAAGGAGATGAGGGAGGTATTGAGGGAGGTGAAGATGGAGATAGTGGCCTGCTTCTCTTTAAGTGACACGTTGACTTTAGGAGCTGAGAACTTGGTGCATGGAAGCAGAAGCCACAGGTCTCCTTGGTTTGCTTCTCTCAGCATATAACCTCCACTAAAAAATCTGGGCCAGGGTGGTCAGGGTCCCAGTTTATTTAGCAGCACTAAATAGCCCACTGATTGGGAGCTGGGGAGAGAGGGAGATTATGATTTTACTGTTTCATTCTGCAGTAGAGCTTACATCGCAATAAACAAGGAGGAGTAGAAATGACAAAGATCTTGGTTTAAATACCATGGAATCACACACCTTACCATAACTTTAGAGTTCAACATTTGTTTTTTTTTTTTTTTTTTTATCTGCTATATACCTATAAATCCATTGACAAAGAAGATAATACTTTTTTTAATTCGGATTTTGTACATTTATCTGTCCCTTTCCAATAGTGCTAGCACTATTATCAGAAAGAATATTACCTTTTTATTCTATTTTAGATTTTTATATTGTGAGCCATAATCAAAATCATCATCAATAATAATGATAATATTATCAGGGGATAAAAATATCTTGTGTTTTTTTTTTAAGATTTGATTTATTTATTTGTCAGAGAGATTGAGAGAGAGAGAGAAAATGAAAACAAGCAGGGGGAGTGGCAGGCAGTGGGAGAAGCAGGCTTTTTGCTGAGTAAGGAGCCTGATGAGGGACTCAATCCTAACATCCTGGGATCATGACCTGAGCCAAAGGCAGATGTTTAACGAATTGAACCACCCAGACATCCCCAAATACCCTGTTTTTAAATACTTCTCGATTCAAACAGTCAATTAAAAAAAAAAAAAAGTACTCTGGGATGCTACTGACTGCTTCATGGTTCTCCCTACTACCAGTTCACAGACTCCATCAGGAAGTCTGTCCATAGCCATTGGGGAAGATTTATCTGTGAACCTCCTAACTGGTCCATGGACATCCTTAACACTCCAAATGCTTCACTCATCTCTTCATGGCTCACTCCCAACACGTGCTCCTATCAACAATGAGAGTAAGTTTTTGCAGACTGCTAGCATGCAAGTACAGAGAGCTACTCCAACTTTATGGGAGTCAAGAGACTCACAAACTTGAGTATGTGCATTTCGGGGCATTGCCTCAGAGAAACAAACAGAAGGCTTGCAACACCAAGCCTGGATTTGCAAGACTGGGAGAAGGCATACAATCCTAAGAATTCCACCCTCCACCACCACCACCAACAGAGAACAGAAGTGTAAAGCAGGCATATCTCCAGAAAGGGTCTGAGAAAGCCTCAGAATATCTTCACCTTGGAATAATAAGTGAAGGTAATGCTCTTCTGAAGCTAGTCAGTAAGGACTGGAAAAGAGAGCTCTTTATTCAAATGTGAAAACAGTAGTGCAAGACTTCAAGGAACTCAAATAGTCCAGGAAATATGACACCACAAAAAGAGAACAATAAATTTCTAGTATCTGACTCCAAAGAAATGGAAATTTATAAATTGTCTGGCAAAGGTTTAAAATGGTTATTTTGAGAAAATTCAACAAGCTACCATAGACAACTCAAAATCAAGATAACAATCCCTGAACAATAAAGATTCAAAAGAGACAGAAATTTAAAAAAAAAAAAAAGGAACAGAAATCCTGGATTTAAAGAATATAATTTATGAAATAAAAATAATGCAGTAGAAAGTTCATAAGACTTGAACAAGCAGTAGAGATAGTCTATGAACTTGAAGACAGGACATTTGAAAGAATTCATTCAGAGAGGAAAAGAGTAAAAAAGAATAAAAATGACTGATACAAGCTTTGGTGAATTATGGGACACCTTCACAAGAAATGGTATTCTCATTATGGGTGCCCAGAAAGAGAAAATGCAGAAAATGACAGAAAGCTTATGTAAACAAATGATGGACGAATATAATTCCCAAAGCTGGGAGAGGTATGGATATTCAGGTACATGAAAGGATAGCATCCCATGCAGATTTGACACACACACACACACACACACACACACACACACACACAACAAACAAACAAACAAAAAACAAGCAAAAAACTCTCCATACAATGGAATCACCATATGGCTATCAGTAGATTTCCCAAGCAAATCTTGGTAGACCAGAAGAGAGTGGCATGATAAATTCAAAATTCTAAAAGAAAAACAGCAAAAACAATTGCCAATCAAGAATATCTAGCAAAACTGCCTTACCAAGATATAAGAGAGAAAGACTTTCCCAGATAAAGCAGAGAGAGTTTTGTTTTTTTTTTTTAAGATTTTATTTATTTATTTGACAGAGAGAGGGATCACAAGTAGGCAGAGAAGCAGGCAGAGAGAGAGGGAGAAGCAGGCTCTCTGCTGAGCAGAAAGTCCGATGCAGGGCTCGATCCCAGGACCCTGAGACCATGACCTGAGCCGAAGGCAGAGGCTCAACCCACTGAGCCACCCAGGCACCCCAATGCTGAGAGAGTTTATCACCACTAGGCCCGTCTTACAAGAAATGCTAAAGGGAGTTCTTCAAGCTGAAATTAAATGATGCTAATTAGTAAAATGAGATCATAAAAATACAAACACACTGGCAAAGGTATATAGATGGTCAAATTCAGAATATTCTAATAGTGTCATGGTTTGATAATACATAAATCACTTAGGAGTAGAATAAATATTAAAAACAAAAGTAGTAAAAATCTATAGATCCAGAAATTTATTAATGAATATACAATATATTAATATTTAAATATATAAATTATTACATTAAAACACAAAAACAAGGGAGTAACAGGGTAGAGTTTCTATAGATGATTAAAGTGAAATTATTGTCAGCATAAAATAGACTATAATGACTACAAAATACTCTGGGCAAGGCTCATAGTAACCACAAACCAAAAAGCTACAGTAGATATACAAAAGAGAAAAAGGATTCAAAGTATATGAGTATAGAAAATTATCAGATCACAAAGGAAGACAGCAAGGGGAAGGAAGGAACAAGAGAAATCAAAAACAGCCAGAAAACAGTAAGATAGCAATAATATATCCTTAACTGTCAACAGTTATTTTAAATGTAATAGACTAGATTCTCCAATCACAAGATAGAGAGTGACAGCATGTATATATAAAAATAGTGACTGAATGGATATAAAAGTATATGCTGCCTATAAGATACTAATTTCAGCTCTAAGGATACATATAGATAGGCTAAAGTGAAGAAATGCAAAAAGATATTTCATGCAAATGGAAACGCAAAAGAATAGAAATAGCTATACTTTTATCAGGCAAAAGAAATTTAAAAAAACTAAAAAAAAAAAAGTCATCAGGACGCCTGGGTGGCTCAGTTGGTTAAGCAGCTGCCTTCGGCTCAGGTCATGATCCCAGCGTCCTGGGATCGAGTCCCACATTGGGCTCCTTGCTCGGCAGGGAGCCTGCTTCTCCCTCTGCCTCTGCCTGCCTGTGCTCGCTCACTCACTCTCCCTCTCTCTCTAACAAATAAATAAATAAAATCTTAAAAAAAA
This sequence comes from Mellivora capensis, assembly GCA_004024625.1. Taxonomy (NCBI): domain Eukaryota; kingdom Metazoa; phylum Chordata; class Mammalia; order Carnivora; family Mustelidae; genus Mellivora; species Mellivora capensis. The sequence goes on along the minus strand of PISX010004863.1, from coordinate 31,658 downwards.
AAAAAGTCATCACATAATGATAAAGGGGTCAATTCATCAAGAGGAAGTAACAATTTATAAATATATATGCACTCAAAATTGGAGCAACCAAATAAACAAGATAATAACAGATCTGAAGGCAAAAACAGTACTGCAATAGTAGTAGCAGATTTCAATACCCTACTTTCAACAATGGATAGATCATCCAGACGAAAAATCAATAAGGAAATAATGGACTTGAACTACACTTTAGCTCAAATGAAACTAACAGACATATAGAGAACATTCCATCCCACAGTAGCAGAAAGCACATTCTTCTCAAGCACAAAGAGAACATTCTCTAGGATGGATCATATGTTAGGTCACAAATTAAGTCTAACATATTTAAGAAGACTGTTGCTACCAAGCATCTTTTCTGACTACAATAATATGAAATTAGAACTCAGTAACATGAAGAAAGGTGGAAAATTCACAAATGTGTGGAAATTTAACAACACACTCAGAACAACGAATGAATCAAAGAAGTAGCAAAAGGGAAATAAGTAAATGAAAATGGAAGTAGAAACTTCCATGAAAGTGGAAACACAACATACCAAAACTTATGGGATGTAGCAAAAACAGTTCTGAAAGGGAAATTTACAGCTATTAATCCCTACATAAGAGAAAAGAAACACCTCAAGAAGACAGACTAATTTTGTATCTCAAGGTATGGAGAAGAACAGATTAAGCCCAAACTTAGTGGAAGGAAGGAAATAACAAAAATCAGAGCAGATGAGCAAAATTAGTCAGTCAGAGAAAGACAAATACAGTATGATTTCACTTATGTGGAATTTAAGACACGAATAGTGAAGGAAAAAGAGAGAGAGAGAGAAAGAGAAACCAAGAAACAGATTCTTAATGGAGAACAAACTTATGGTTACCAGAAGAACAGTAGGTGGGGGGATGGGTGAAATAGTTGACGGGGATTAAGGAGGGTACTTGTCATGATGAGCACTGAATGATGTATAGAAGTGTTGAATCACTATATTGTACACCCGGAACTAATATAATACTGTATGTTAACCATATTGGAGTTAAAATAAAAAACTTAATAAAAACAGAACAAAACAATTTGCTTCCAAAAAAAATCAGAGCAGAAACAACTGAAACAGATTAGAAGAAACAGGAGAAAAACACACACACACACACACACACACACACACCTCTAAGAGATGATTTTTTGAAAAGACAAAAAAAATTGCAAACCAGTAGCTCAACTAAGAAAAAAAAATAGAAAATCCAAATAAATAAAATCAAAAGTAAAAATGTCGATATAACTGATGTCACAGAAATTAAAATTTCCACGAGACTACTATAAACAATTGTATGCCAAAAATTGGACATCTCAGAAGAAACGAATAAATTTCTAGAAATGTACAACCCACCAAGATTGAATCATAAAGAAATAAAAAATCTAAATAACTGTAAAAACTTAAATAGCTATAACTGGTAAGGTGATTGAGTCAATAATTTAAAATGTCCCCAACAAAGAAAAGCCCAGGACTAGATGGCTTCACTGGTGAATTCAACCAAACATTCAGAGAAGAGTTAATATCAGTCTTTACTAAAGTTTACAAAAACTTTGCAAGAAGTGAACACTCCTAAACTCATTTTAGGAAATTAGCATTACGCCAATAACAAAACCAGACAAGAAATTACAAGACATTGCAAGAAACCACAAGACACTTATAAGAAAGTTATAGGCCAATATCCTTGAGGATTATAGATATGAAAATCCTCAACACAATACCAGCAAACTAAATTCAATAGTGCATGAAAGGCTTATACACCATGACCGAATGGGATTTATCCATGTGTTACAGAAATGGTTCAACACATCCAAGTCATTTAATGGGATGCACAACATTAACAGAGTGAACGATAAAAATCATGTGGTTAACTCAAAAGCTACAGACAAAGCATGACAAAATTCAACATCCTTTCATGAAAAAAACTCTCAACAAATTAGGTATAGAAAGAATATATCCCAATGTAATAAATGTCATATATGGCAAGCTCCCAGCTAACATTATACTAAATGGTGAAAAGTTGTAAAGTTTTTCCTCCAAGATCAGGAAACAGACTAAGATGCACACTCTAGCCACTTCTACTCAACATACTAATGGAAGCCTTTATCATAGAAATTAGGTAAGGAAAAAATAATAAAAGGCTTCAAATTGGAAAATAAGAAGTTAACTTGTCTCTGATGACAGATGACTTGATCTTATATATAGAAAACCCCAAAGACTCACCAACAAACTGGTAGAAATAATCAAGGAATTCAGTAAAATTACAGGATTTAAAATCAACTTACAAAAATCAATGCATTTCTATACACTAACAATGAACCGATTGAAAGGGAATTTAAGAAAGCAATACTATTTATAATACCATCAAAAATAAAACTCTTTCAGATTCCCAGGCTAAAAAGAACTGAGTTGTTTTTCTTTTTTTTAAGATGTTACTTATTTATTTGTCAGAGAGAGAGGAAGAGCACAAGCAGGGGGAGTAGTAGGCAGAGGAAGAAGCAGGCTTCCTGTTCTCAAGGAGCTCAATGAGGGACTCAGTCCCAAGACCCTGGGATCATGACCTGAGTGGAAGGCAGACTTAACCGACTGAGCCACCCACGTGTCCCAAGAACTAAGTATTTCTTTTGCTATCCAAACATTCTTCAATATGCATTTTAAAAGCACATGTAATCTAAACGGTTATGGAGTTCCAAAGGCGTTTAATATTTTAAATAAATTTCTACCTGCAATTATTTGATATAAAATTCAAGTAATTATAATCATTCTGTAAGTCATTATGATAATTACTTATTTGTACATGATGGTTGCCAATTATTTTTCTTAAAATTCTTTACTTATTTCTATGCAAGTTATTTAAAAAGTATTTTATATATTCTTAAATTAATTCAAAGTACATTTATTCATTTCATTGCAAAAAAATATTTAATAGACTTCATACATATGGATATGTATAAGTTTATATATGCAGATATAACATTAAATATATACTTACACTTCTTCCCAAAAAAACAGTATAAATACAAAGTATATTTGTTATAAATTAGCCATGAATTGTGGTTCCTTATAAGAATAGAGAAATGGGGGCACCTGGGTGGCTCAGTGGGTTAAAGCCTCTGCCTTCGGCTCAGGTCATGATCCTGGGGCCATGGAATCGAGCCCCACATGGGGCTCTCTGCTGCTTCCTCCTCTCTCTCTGCCTGCCTCTCTGCCTACTTGTGATCTCTGTCTGTCCAATAAATAAATAAAAATAAAATCTTAAAAAAAAGTCTTTTTTTAAAAAAAGTCTTTAAAGCTTAAAAAAAAATGAACAAAATTAAAGCTACTCTAGTTTCTAATTGTGCAGTAGAAATTGCCAAAAAAATTCCTTTTTATCACAAAACCTAAATAGGTTGCATTATATTTATATTTTGTTGCTGGGATTGTCATATCAAGTAAGTTTAACAAGAAAACTCATTTCATTTATCTCTTTATAGTTTTACTGTGGGCAATTCTTCCAAAATACAAAATTAATCATGTTACTAAACTCTTGTTTAGCACCTTGTTTAGTTCAGTGCCTCCACAGTGTGTAGTGAATAAAGCTTAAACTCCCTGTAGGCAAAGACCTCTTGATTACCTCTTTTGCTTTTTGTAGTAATGTTCATATATATTCATATATATGAACAATACAATAAATTGTATGTATTTTTTATACAGCATTTTGTTTAGACAGGAAATACTTGACACTCTAAAATAAGTAAATAAACACTCATTGACAGGATTAGAGAATCTATGAATGGAGGAGAGAGCTTATATTTGTCCTTTGAGGAATACACAATATTTAAAAATAATATAAATACACTTTTCCTTCTTCATGGCATATAAACTGCTAAAAGTAGCAAGGGGAGTATGTTATCTGTCCTCATACCTAGTCTTGTTATACATTTTCTACATTTAGCAGCTTTGGAAGTTCAGGAAAAATGCATAGATCCTGTAAGCCTATTTCCTCATCCATAAAATAAATAATAAAAATATACATTTCACAGGATGGTTGATCAGAGGAAGTAAGATATGTAAATTTATTCACATAGTGCCTGCCACATTATGGACACTCAAGTATGCCAACTATTATTATGATTTTCATTATGCTATCTGTGAACATTATAATTTAAATTCTAGCTCTTCATTGGAAATCTAACCCAGTTGCAGAAATCAATACCGGTCAACAAATATATAATAAACCAATCCAAATGAGATTAAAGTTTTGAACATTTCAAACCACTATGAATGCTGTACATAATTTGATTTAGCCTGAAAAGCAAATTAATAATGCTAAGTGAGAAATAAGGGTGATTGCTAATTGTCACTATATGCCAAAGAGTGGGACCATACATTGTACGGTGCTGTAGAGTTAGGCATTGGTGAAACATATCTGAGCTCAAGACACTGGTTGGGGTGAATATTTTCTAATTTTTAAACTGAGGGAATTGGGCTATAAATTGGAATATAAAGAAGTTAAATTACTTTCCAAGTTTGCAGAGATAGAAAGTGGCTCTTGGCATTTCAGAGCATTGCTGAACTGTCTTAGAAAAAAGTAGTTAAAAATATCAGGAGTTAACTTTGAGGAGAAATGAAGAAAAACTCATGGTTTTATATAATCTCTGCTAAATATATTTATTCATTCTAAAATATTTATCAAAGATTAGACATGGTTCTATTGGCTCAGCTCCCTCTGTGAACAAGACAGACAGGGTGTCTTTCCTCTCTGAGCTTATAGTAGTGCAGGAGATCGAAAATCAGATTAAAAAAAACAACAACAACCTGATCTTGCATGTGATTGAGTTCAAGGGAAAACAGCAAACAGGTTGCCAAGAGAAAAGAAGCACAACCGGGCTGAGTGGAACTTGTTTCTGAGTGGAACTCTAGAAAGGATAATCAGATAAGGTTATCTGTTAGAAGTGACACTGAAGCAAAGATACAAAGGAGGACAAGCAGGCAGAACATTTCAAACAAAGAAAGACCATTATAAGTGCTTTGTGGTGGGATATATACTGAAAGCCTGTTTTCATAACTGGAACACAAGACAGGAGGGGCCCAGGTTGAGTCTTAGCAAGTAGGTAGGAGGTATAGCAGCAGGTAGATCATAGTAAGAAGTTTAGATTTGATTTCCCATTTGATGGAGGGCAGTTAATGGTTTTAAACAGGACAATGGCATGACCTCCTTTATATCATAAAAGGTCATTTTTAAGAAGACCTATTTGAGTTGTGGAGAATGTTAGCAGGGAAATCAATTAGGAGGCTTTTGTTGGAGTGTTAAATTCTTATCTGGCCTGGACTGGGGTTGGGGGTGGGGTGAAGCTATGGATAGAGTAAAGTAGACACAATAGAGATGTATTTAGGAGGAAGAATTGATGGATTGGAGGTATGGAATGAGAACAAAGGAGGAATTAATGATGACTACCATTTTCTCTTTTTTCATTTGAGGATAATATGATTTATTGATCGGGGCAGATGGGAAGGAACAGATTCATGTCATGAAGAGAACTTAAATTGAGGTGGCGAAGACAGTGTACAATTTATCATCAAACAGGCACAATTTTGAGACTGATAGAAGAGATTTTCAGTAAGTATTGCAGGAAAATTTGCATGAGCTAGGGTTGTCACCCTATAGATAAGTAATATCAGTAGGTTGAAATAAAGAATAATATCTAGTATTTTCGAAGGACTATGTGCCAGGCTCAGACTTTTTAAAAATATTCATTAATATGTTTCTCCCCAAATTTCATTGTTACTATAGACATTTTGCAGATGAGAACACTGAGAGAGAAAATGGAGTAATTTGCATGGGTCACAAAGCTAGTAGAGGGTGGTCCTGGGCTGTCACCTCCAGCAGCCCAACTCTCAAGCCTGTACTCAGAAACAGTAAATTGCATGGCCCTCACAGGAAGCATTTTAATCACAAGTGGTGTCTCTTGTTTGAGATTGGAAATCATCTTCCTAAAGTGATAGAACACATGCATAAAGGATATGATCTGAACATTCTGAGGTGTGATTCTGAGCACTGCATAGTATATCAAAGGGCACAATGTCATCCTTACAAAATGTCCATGTTTTATATCTTGGTTAAAAATCTGGCTTAGAGAAACCAACAGTCTGACACAAGAAAATCACTAACATGAGAGTAAATACTTTTATTTTGAAAAGTTACCAAGGGTAACTTCCAGTCCCCTCAAATGATTCCAACTCTATTGGAATTATTATTTTTTTATGTCTTCTGTACTTCTAATTACAAGTCTCCCTTAAAATTCTCCTCCTCATTTTTATAGGCAGCAAATTAAGTCTGCAGTGCCAGAAAAAAAAAAAAAAAAACTCTTTAAATTCTTAATCAACAGAAATGGTTCTTTGTTATTATTTTACTACTTGTAATGAGTTGATTTAATTAAGATTGTTGTAGTTGTAAACAACAGAAACTGACTTTGCCTAACTTAATGAGAAAGGGACTTTATTGGAGAGATAGCTTGGCTGTTCATGGAACCCCAGGAACAGCTAAGAAAATACACTCCTGCTAGGGGTGCTGATGACACCTGACAAACATAAGGAATCTGGGCCTACCAGAACTTCTCGCTTCAGTGACACCTTTACCAAAGCTCAACTCTAATGGTTTCCAGTTTCTTGATCTCTCCATTCAAGTTTTAAAATTCCCAGAAGATATGATAGTACAGCTGGGCTTTGGTCTACATTTTGATCATTCATTAAGTGCTGGAGATGTAAGGCACCAAAAGGGACTTAAGTCTTTGAAGTTCTTTTAAGGAAAGGGAAATTCCAGAAGTTCAACCTAATTGGCATCTTCTAGCATTCTACCATATGTATATTGTTACCACATCCATAGACATATACACAAGATAACACACTATGTACTATTACTCCCCCTATTCAGAAGGTACCTCCTTAACACAACCCAACCCTATTACCTAGGACTCTTCTTCACCAAAAGAGGTAACTTGAAGTCACATCCAACTACTCTCATCAGAGATGATAGAATAGATATTACATATAAGGATATTGTATATGTCAATATTCAAAAACTTTAGAAACAAATTAAAATTAACATCTATCCTATTTTATACAGTGAAAAAAAGAAGAAATGCATGAAAATACATAATCCTCATTACAAAATAGAATAAAATGGAAAAATGATTCCACTTAGAAAATAAGAAAAAATTTAGTCCTCTTACTTGCAAGTGTGACAAAAACCTAGGGAGCATATATCACTTTTCCTCTCAATTTTGTTTTGCATTCAGTTCTTATTCTAGCTGACTGGGTAGAAGTATTTCTCCTTCGGGAATTTCCTTCTAAGACCACTAGCTAAGCGCATAGTAATAGTACAGAAAGTTAAAGTTTATGGACTATTAAGTGTGAAGGTAAGAAATGTTACTACATGGATTCTGGTCCATTTATTTTGATTAAGGGACACTATTTCACAGAATATTTTGAATTCTGAAAAATATCTGCCACTCTTCATGAAGTGTGGTCTGCTTATAACTGACCTTACAGCTGAATTTTGAATATGGAATTCAATTGTTACATAAGGTTAGATGTTTCTAGATTAAATGTGCTTGTTAAGAATGGTATAGCTGGTTCCTTCATTTTCTGATAGATACAGATTTTTGTTGGTTTTAGGGAAAGGTGTTTCATACTGTTAACCCGGCAAATTTCAGCTCTGCATTTATGGCCATTTTTTTCACCCATTTAATAAGATTTATTTTTTTGATGAGTATACACGATCATTGGCATTTACTAAATAGGGTATCATGTCCATAAGATTGTTGGCAGCAATGATAGTCTCCTGTTAATGAATTATCAATATTTCTAGTCTCTAGGTTTCTTGAGAAATCCATTTCCAGAACCAACTCTCAATTTTTCATTTCAGCACTCTCACTATCCTACTCACTTATATCTAACAATTGTTACCCCCAACATGACATAGACCTTGCATTTGGCTATCCATCCAGAGAAACCAAGCAATGATAAGTACTTCTGGAAGTTCTGACCACTTGGAGAAATTCTGTTTTGAGAGAAATTCAGGAACATTCCATCCCAGGAAGTGCTGGCATAATTGAGAATCATTGCCAACATTGATCGAGTTCTTTTTTCACTTTGGTTGGCTAGATGGAATCCCCTGAGATTGCAGTTGTGGACTAAGAGAGGGTTCATATTGGGCAAGCATAGGCAATTATATGCTAAATGTACACAGTAGTGAAATATGAACTCTGACTATTACTGTATCTCTAATGTCCTACATTTCTGCACCACTGGAATTAGTGTGATGGGGGCATAGAATATATTCCCATTTTTAAACTTTAAGTCATTATATTTCTTTCATATCATCTTAAATGCCATCTGTATGCAAATATGTAAAAATATAGATTCTCATACTTTTCCATCATTCTTCCGTAATTAGCAATTAATACAAAAAATAAAAGATATTTGGGACCTCATTTGGCTTGTGTAGCTCCCTTCTTGAGGTAGAGCAGAGCATAAGCAGCTTGCCTGCTGATTGAGAAGTTCCTAGCTTCAGTCCCTGTTAACTCAGAAAACACAGCAGTGCCTTTTACCTCTGAATGCCCACTTCCAGAAGATGCATTTTTAACATCTACTGCCCTCATTGGCATTCAGTATTACATGGTAAAAGCAAACAACTACCAGGATTGCTGGAAAGAAGATCACATTACCTTAGATAAAGCAATTCTATTGGCATTGAATCTCTATCCACTTGGAGATTACTCTGACACATGATTTCTACATGAATTTCTTCTATATAAAATGGCAGGTTGCACACACACACAGATTTTGGATATTGCTTAGTTTGAAAATCTACCTATTAGCATTACAATACTTAAATAATTTGTAACATGTTTCCACAGTGAACACATTGAATTTTTAGAACACCTTTCCTGGGTAATGATATTTGTCCTTTCTGTTTCAGTAAGCATATGATACACTACAGCTAAAAAGATATTGAATTTTTTCTTCAAAGATATTCTTTTATTATTTATTTGAGAGAGAGAGTGGAAGAGAGCATGAGAGCAGAGAAGGTCAGAGGGAGAAGCAGATTCCCCATGGAGCTGGGAGCCCAATGAGGTACTTGATCTGGGGACTCCGGGATCATGACCTGGGCTGAAGACAGTTGCTTAACCAACTGAGCCATCCAGGTGCCCGATATTGAATATTTTTAAATGGCTAATTTATAAAGAGTGAATTAGAATTGAGGAAAAGGAATATTCTCATGTATTTTTTTTCTTGTCATTAGAAACATATGCCATTTACCTCCTTTAAAAGGTATTGTGTTCTGAAATTAAAATCCTACCACTCTTGATGTATATAGAGTTATGTACAACAACAGTATTTTTATATAAAACATGATTTTATGTATTTGATAATTTTAAATAATAAAGTATCTTCAGGGGAAAATTGATTTTGGAAACATTGTAACAAAAATAAAGAAATTCAGGATAATAGTTATCTCCATAGAGGAGGAAAGTGGATATGCTGGGTGGCATATATAGGAAATATAAAAATCTTAGGACTTCTATTCCATAAAGTAAATTGCAGATATATAGGGGTCTAATTTTTTTATTACTATTTGTGATTATTTTTAGAATGAACTTTAAATTTATGTAAACAGTTTATAAGTATAATAATATTTTTCCAATTTTATTTCATTTTTATTTTCATAGGTTTTTGCCATTACCAAAGTTTGAAAATTTTACATAGTCAAATCTATTTGTGGTTCTTGGTATGCTTGGTTGGGAAGATCTACATCACAAGTTTATAAAAATATTCTCCTATATTTTCTTCTTTAAGTTATACATTGTTTTGTTGTTGTTTTGAAGAACTTTTTTTAGAGCAATGAAAAATTTCACAGTAAAATTGGGAAAAAGTTACAGAGATTTCTCATATATTGCTTTCCCCTCCTACATGGATAGCCTCCTTCATTATTAACATCACTTTCTGAATGGGGCATTTTTATCAAGGATGAACCTGTATCAATACATCATAATCATCCAAAGTCCATAGTTTACATTAGAGTTCACTCTTGATGTTGTGTGTTTTCTGAATTTGGGTAAATGGAAAATGACATGCTTCCATCATTATGATATCGCATGGAGTAAATTTTCAGTGTTCTGTGGTCCATCTCTTTCTTCATCCTCCTCCCCACCCCCTACCTAGCAACTAGTATCATTTTTAACCACATATATCATTAATTTTTTTAAACTAATCTTTGGCCCAAAAGATATTAGGTAATGATTATGAATATAAATGTTAAAAATACTGCTAAATGTTAAAGCTTATAATCTCTCTCATCACTAAAAATTCTTTGTAAAGTATATATGACATACTGAATTAGATCCAGCCTTGTTAAAAAAAAAACTTAGAGCAATTATATCTTATGTCTCTTTTGTGTCTTATGTTTCTTATGTCTCTTATGTCTCTTTATGTCATGTCCGTAACAACACTGACACTAGCACGAGACATTATTCTTCACAAGTCTTCTCTGCACAACTTTATTTCTTGTTCACAGAAAATAATGTGAATGGTGGCATCTTGAGTTATGCTAAATCAAAGTTACTAACATCTGTACCTTTTGTTATGTAAACAGTACCTTACAGAAAAAAATAAATAAAAGGGTAAAACTAGAGGGAAGGTAGCCCTTGAAAATTTATTTAAGTGAGAGTTTATTTTGACCCACCAACTATACTTGTCTTTGAATACTTTTCTATGATTTCTGCCTGATAGCAAAACTTACTAAGGCAGATTAAGTCATAACACCTGTTTCATATCCTTAAGCTATCAATATTTTACTATGCATCTTATATTCAGTTAAAGAAACTTTAATTTGAAGTTGTGTCTTTCATGATTTGTTGACAAAAAGAGAATATGACGAAAAATAAAACATAATATCTGCCTTTAGCGAGTTAGTAACCTGATGAAGAAGATAAATAGCGGGCCCTAATGATCACACAACAAGATAAAGTCAGTAATGAAAAGAGGCCCAAAAGAATTTTATCAGGCAGCATATAAGAAAATTCAATAAAAAGATCCAACTATGCAGGAAAAGTTAAAAATACGAACAAGATTTGACCTTTTAACACATTAAAATATGCTTGTATTTTACAGAACATACATAGCTCTCAAGTTCTTGACCAAACTTTACATAGGAAACAACTGTACTCACTTTTCCAAAACACAATGCATTATTTTAAATAAGTGAATTTGTGGGACCAGAAAACCAACTTGAACTATATCCCCAAGCACAACTGGAAGAATTTTAGAATTACATGAAGACTGTTTGAAATGTGCTTTCTGGGTTGTGATGGTGGTGGGAATAAGACATCAGAATGTCACACTTGGTGGGAAACTTTCTTGGCGTTTTTGTACTTGTCTCAAATACTTTTCCACAGTATCTGTTATATTTAGCTTTTGTTTTTGTCTACTGTTCTACAATGAATCATAAAACAGTTGAAAATGTTATAAAGAAAAATGTGGAAATCAAAGCAAAGCGAGTGAGAAAGCTTTATTTCAGTGAAATAAAGCTAAAATGTTTTGACAATTCTTCACTCTTCTGAGCACAGTAAAGAAATTGCATGTATGTTGAAGAATAAATTATCAGGGTGTGCACCATTATGATAATAATGATATAATAATTAAAAGATTTGTGAATCAGCATCTACAGGCATGATGTGACAAGAATATCGCATTCTTTGTTGGAAAAGCATGCAAGATAATTGGCAAAATGGAGAGACAAGGTACTTAAGGTCTCAGATTCTTTACCATCGTTAATTCAGAAGAAGACAATAATGTCTGAGAAGTTAAACATGAAGGCAATGGCAGAGAAAAATTAGTTGGCAAAGGTATTGTCTTTTAAAGTAAACCTGAGAAGTTCAACAGTATCAAGAGCCAAGCTATGCTCCTGTTATGGAAACACTATTTGTATCCTCTCAAAATTGGTATGTTGAAGACTTAATCCCTAATGTGATAGGGGCCTTTTAGAGCTGGGGCCTTTGGGAGGTCACTAGGTTTAAATGAAACCTTGAGGATGGGGCCTTTATGACGGGATTAGTTCCCTTATCAGAAGAGGATGAAAGACCAGTGCTCTCTTTCCCTCTTCTTGAACACACAGAAGAGGTAATATGAATCCATAGCAAGATGCTGGTTTTCTTCAAGTCAGGAAGAGGGCCATCAACAAACCACAAATTTGCTGGCATCTTGACCTTTGAGTTGGACTTCTCAGCCTCTAGAATCATGAGAAATAAATGTCTTATTTAAGCCCCCCAATCTATGGTATTGTGTTATAGGAGCCTGAGCAGGCTAAGACAGCTCATATCATCAAAATAATATTAAAAGCTGCCATATATATATATATAAAATATTGAAAGCTGCCTTAACTCTCTCTTTCTTCTCTGAAGAAATTGCTATTTTCCTGTACTAACTATATACAAAAAAAGAAGTTGTGCTGCTAAACAAATTTTGTTGTAGCTAAAACAGGATTGTTTTGAAAGTAATATTGTCCTGTAGGTTTATCCTTCAGGAGAACAAAATACATGGGTATGAAGGCTTCTATTTATCCAGGCATTTGTGCTAATAATATTATGTGAAGCCAAAATTAACTACCATGAATTCTGAAAAATACATTTACTCCAAAATATGTCAAGGAAAACACAAATTGTCTGGAAATCCTCAAATCATACTTGACACAGGAGAATTTTTGAGAATCATATACAATCTTATCTCTGAGCCTTAATAAACAAAAAAAATTTGTAAAAAAAAAAAGTCCTAAACATTTTTGACCCCCAACATTTAGCTAAAAATGTAGAACTAAACTATAGTGCTAACATCCACGTGATTTTTTTCCCTTCAAATATTACGTTACATGTGTAACCCATGGATCTTGAGTTTATAGTCCATATGATTACGGCATTCATCCAGACTGATTATCAATTCATTATGCAAAATCTGGTCCAGGATACAGGTGTGAAACAGAAGCTTTACCTTTAAAACATTTTTTGAAAGTTTTGACACAAAAAAGAGGGCTTTATAATTTATCAACCAGGTATGGCAAAAAAATTTTCTATTTCGACAACAAGGGATACAAGAAACCAACTCCACAACTGTGGTTCATTTGAAAGGTTTTGTAAAGATGGTTGTGGAAGAATGAAAGTTGATGTCCCCAAAGAAGAATATTAATTTTGATGAAACTGATGAAAAGATGCCAGAGAGCTCTTGAAAACACATGCAGAGAAATTAATAGCTATACTTGTTACGAAGGATATGATCCTTGTTTGAAGACATGGAGACAACACAACTTTAAGAGGCACACTGTAGAAGCACAGGTGCCATACACTTTGAAGGAATGTATGGACCATGCAAATGTAATCCTAAACATTATCCTTTTTAAATGTACAGGCTAAATGAAAAGTCCTATTTGAATATGGTTTTATGTCTCTTACTGTGATAGTTCAGATTCTCCAGAAGCAGACACCAAGGCAGAAGAGTAAAAGGGCAACAGATTTATTGAGAGAAATACTTAGGAAGATAAAGGAGTGAGGGATCAGAAGTAGGTGACTACCGACTTCAGACCACAATGGAGTTCTGACATTAATGATGAGGGAATGAAGACCGTCTAGTAAGAGCCTCAGACTTTGAGAAAGTCTTGGGAAGTGTTGGGGAGACATGGAGCATAGATTCCCCACTGAAGGCAACATACATGGGTCAGAAATGGCTGGCTCTGATAAGTATCTTGGCTGTGCTCACTCATGGGGGAGGAGCAGTCTGAAGCTTGCGGTTCTGGACTGTCTATAGCAGAAACAGAATGATAAGAAAATCATGTCGGTTCTGCTGGATCTGACAGTTTATCCAAAGTTTCCCTTTCCTCACCTAACTCCTCTGCTGTCACCCTCAACAATTCATCCACTGACTGCTTCAAAAACCTTTGCCTACTCCCATCTCAACTTTCTTTACTATCAAGCTCATTTAATAATGACTTAATATAAGAAGTTGCTTTTTAATATATTTTTGAATCTTCTTATAATGTTTATTATTATATTTTAGTTATAGTTCTTACTTTAAGTATAGATTTTACCTTACAATATCAATGTGTGAATTATACTATTTTGCATGCACTTTTTTTGTTAACAACGATATTAATTGTTCCCGAACAAGAAACAATATTTTTTTAGGATATTATTTGTTTATTTGAGAGAGGGAGCACAAGCAGAGAAAGCAGCAGAGGGAGAAAGAGAAGCAGGCTCTCCACTGAGCAAGGAGCCTGACACAGGGCTCAATCCTAGGACCCTGGTATCATGACCTGAACCCAAGGAAGATGCTTAACCAACTGAGTCACCTAGGCACCCCAACAGGCAATATTTTAAATGCTTTACATCGTATTATGATATAATGTAGATAGATGATAGATGATAGTTAGATAGATGGTAGATGTTTTTAATGTTTTAATTACATTATAAAAACAGATTTGAAACTTTGGATTTATGTAGGAAGTTGTCAGGAAAAAATGCCATTATTTGCTGTAAAGTGTTTGGCAACTTGGAGGATATCTAAGTTATAGTGACTTTTGGCCACAGGGTATACTCAAACTCAACATCTTATTCTAGGGACCTCTATCCAGTTCTCAGACTAACTTCCTCATTCACAACATCACATCACACATTTTATTCTATAGTACTAATGAAGAGCTTATAGTTACTTGAATGCATTATTCTGCTTCAGATTTGCATTCCTTTAGTTATGCTATTTTCCATTATAGAGTGCTCCCATTTACTTCCATCTTCCACAGCCTGGTTAAATCACACACATTCTTAAAATCTTGGCTTAACTATCATTTCTCCTAGTTAGTTGCATACTCTCTTCTGTCCTTCATGTTCCATAGATGCCTGCTATATATTTATCTTATCCCTTAGTTTTCAAGGTCAAGAATGAGCACTTATTCTTAGGTTCTAAAGATCTATCTCTTTCTCTCTTCTCAAGGTTTGCTTCTGCTTTAAAAAAATCATGAATTCCAGTACATTTAACACGTGTTATATCAGTTTCAGGTGTACAGTACAATGAACAAACAATTCTATGCATTACTCAGTGCTTGTTGTGATAAGTGTACTCTTAATTCCCTTCACCCACTTCACCCATTCCCCCGGCTGCCTCATCTCTGGTGACCTTATCAAGCATTTTTAATTTTTTTTCAAGATTTTATTTATTTATTTGACACAGAGAAAGAGACAGTGAGAGAGGGAACACAAGCCAGGGGAGAGGAAGGGGGAGAAGCAGGCTTCCTGTTGAGCAGGGAGCCTGATGGGGGGCTCAATCCCAGGACCCTGGGATCATGACCTGAGCTGAAGGCAGAGGCTTAATGACTGAGCCACCCAAGTCCCTCTTACCAAGGCATTTTTTTAAAGAACAAAGAATAATTATAAAAAAAAAATTCTGCTCACAAAAATCACTATCTTTTATTGTGCTTGCTATAATTCTGAAAAGCTCTTTTGTAACTACAAAACCTTCCATAGCTAGTGTTCTCTTTCCCAAACTAAAGTGCTTATCGGATGAATTTGAAAAATATAAATCAATTCATTTGCATGTCTTTCATAACACGACCAGACTTCATGATTTGTACTTGAAGTTCATTTTTCTCTAAAAGGATCAATTACATAATCTTTTTCCCTGTAAATGATAAGTAAGTTAATAATTTCAACTTCCACAGTAATACATCTAAATTAAAAGAGTTACTTGGGGATAGCTGAAAGCTTTTTAATTAATATTTGATGATGATCATACCAAGTCATACGAAATCTCTGCTGTCTATAATTGTTGATGTAAAAAGAAAAAATAATTATTAAAATGGCTGATTTTAAAATTACTTAACATAAATTTTTTCTATATATAGTGTATCCCAACATATAATTACAAAAGAGAGTAACCTTGTATTTTTCAAACTACCTACTTATATTTTATATATTTTATCTGCTTATCTCAACTTTTGGGTAAGGCGGCAATGAATCTGACAAGATAGGTATCAGACTTAATTAATCAGGAAATATGGGATGCTCTGAAGCTGTTGTATACATGTCAGGATTGGCAAAATATCCACTTTCTACAAGCAAGAAAAAGTCATATTTCATAGTTATGATGCAATTACACTGTTATTTCACAGCTGTCAAAAAGCATAGTCTTGAAATATGACTTTTTAAAGTATGTACTTAAAAACTTTTCAATGTTTTAACGTATAATATTTCAGAGACCCTATGAATATTGTAACTGGAAGCACCTTAATGAAAGAAGATTAGCTAATAAAATCGTTTATATAATTTTCAATAGAAAAAAACCCTCTATATTATGATTCGATGGGTATCACATAGACTTAAGTGTATATATATCAAACAGAGCATGTAAAGTGAGCTAACAAAATTATAGATATTTAATCTGACAAAGGCAAATTTAAGTATCATTCAAAATAAGAAACAAATTTGAAACTTGGTAAGGAATGCTTATTTTTTTTTAATTTCCTTTATAACTCTCATCCATAGTTCAGACACAAAGTGAAAGCTGTATGGAAATACAACATAAGGGGCACCTGAGTGGCTCAGTGAGTAAAGCATCTGCCTTCAGCCCAGGTCATGATTCCAGTGTCCTGGGATTAAGTCCCACATCCAGCTCCTTACTCAGTGAGGAGTCTGCTTCTCCCTCTACATCTGCCCCTCCCCCTGCTCCTTCCCTCTCTTAAATAAATAAAAGAAATCTTTGACAAAGAAGAAAAACCAAGAAATACAACATAAAAATATACTTAAGGAGATTGGAACAAATGGATAGGAGTACAATAATGAATAGAAATCAAGCTGATTTTAGTACACAAAATGTGTACTCTAACATACTCTGCAATTGCTAAAAGTCAATTCAAATTAAGCTTTAAACTTCCTAATAGACAATAGAAAGAAGCATTATTACATAAAATATTGACAGCATCCATGATGTAAAATATAGACCAGAATGTCAGAAGCCAGTCATTAATGTCCTCGTTCTGCATTCTGACAGAAATAATTCTGATGAGTTGACAGGTCACTCTGTAATATCAAATCTTCCATAGCACACCTAAAATAATGCTGGCGTAGTAAGCAGCCTCTAAAATGGAATTAAAGTAAAAAAAAGGAATAATTTCTAAAAAAAGGTTTTAAAAAAGGAGCCTAAAAAGAATAAAATAAAATTACAATATTAAAAGAAAGAAATAAAAAAGATAAAAGTAGAAGCTGTGTAGGTAGAAACACTAAAATTTTTTAATCTAACCATTTTATCAAGAATAATCTCCACAAGGTAGCCTCATAAAGAATGTTTTTTGCCTCCGCATCTCACACCTCTCCAGCCTCATAAAGAATGTTTTTTTGCCTCCACATCTCACACCTCTCCAGCCTCATAAAGAATGTTTTTTGCCTCCACATCTCACACCTCTCCAGCAGCTCACCCCTAAATTATCATATATTATAAATGAATTTCATATTTGTACTGTGGTTACATCATAGGAGCATAAAAATACAGCACAGAGCTGTATATACAGCATAAAATAATAAAAATATTTCAAAAATATGAAAAGAGCTTAAAATTATCCCTGCTTTACTAACTTAAAATTATTCAATTTTTATCAATAGACAAGGTGTTTATAAGAGGCTAATGCAGTGCACCTCACAACTAATTCCTTTTTGCTAAGTCTACTATTTAATGACATCACTGAAAACTCTAGTCTCACCTTGCACCTTTGCTTGAGATGACAAAAAGAACTAATAATACCAAAGATCAATTATTTATCTTCTGCCATGTATTACTGTGAAGCCCAACTTAGCATTTTATTAAGAGGAAATTAGCTAGAAAATTTTGAGTGTTGGAACAGTGTTTAGTACACTAACATTATGATTTGGAAGAAATAAAGTTGACTTATTTTAACCAGAGATGGAGTATCATTCATCAAAACATGTTTCAAGCAGCATTAATCCTGTGAGATATTGTGCAATTTCAAGAAATGAAAAACTAGAGAGCCACAAGTCACATTATCAAATACATGGCTCTGTGAAATACTAGAGGAATTATTTTGGCATTTTCCAGAATTCATATAACCTCAGCATTTCTTTTTATAATTTATGCAAAACACTGTAGTCAAAAGTAGAACAGATCAGGCTTAGCCTGGTTAGACAGAAACACAGCTAGGGAGTTAATAAACATAAAAAATTTAGTGAATGGTAAAACTCACAACTGAGACAGATTCTTGCTGCTCAATTCTAGAAATAGAAAATACTCCTAAAATATTTTATTGAGCTGGATCCTTTAAGCCAGTGTCTAGTAAGCAGTGTCTAGTAAGGAAGTTGTAAAATGTCTACAAAATTCTGGTTAGTTTTGTTGAGCTCATAGTTCTTACTTACTTAACAAATAAAGATACACACAAAATGCTTTAGATAGTAATGATTTAGATCTGAAACTGGTATTCATAGAGAATTAGAGTAATTATTTGAATCATTAGGGTATAGTGTCAGTATTTGTTACTACCAGCCTGATTTATAATTTTTAGGTCTAGTCTTAGGAACCTCTGCTGTACTTGAAACAAATTGCTTCCTTTCCTTTATACTTGGGATTGCTGACGTCTATCCTTTGAAAAATGAATGATTCTGAATTAGAAAAATTTATTAGAATATTCATTTGAATGAAACTTTTGTTAAAAGTAAAAGCAATATGGGGCGCCTCGGTGGCTCAGTGGGCTGAAGCCTCTGCTTTTGGCTCAGGTCATGATCCCAGGGTCCTGGGATCGAGCCCCGCATCGGGCTCTCTGCTCCACGGACAGCCCGCTTCCTCCTCTCTCTCCCTGTCTGCCTCTCTTGCCTACTTGTAATCTCTATCAAATAAATAAATAAAATCTTTAAAAAAAAGTAAAAGCAATATAAATATAAATATCTACATACATAAGCAATCATTGAATTATAAACCTTGTAGCAATGAGAACAAGAATGAGGAAGAGTGAATTTTAACATTTGTGTGGACATTTTCAGAAGTTTAGTTCATATGAGTGATAGTTTGATGACCAGAAAATGTACCATTTCAGTTTTGATCTTACTGGAATAAACAATAAAAATATTCTTTAAAAAATGAGATTTTACACAGAACATGCAACTCATTTATTTCTCTATGCTGTATGCTGTTCATGTCAACTGACTTTTATTAGAATTGACAGGACTTATTTTTTCTCCCTGAAGTTCAGTGAAAACACCTTTCTCTCAACATGTTTGTCACAACCTTTGGACATATGAAAGCCCAGGGAGAAAAAAGTAAATAAAGGCATACACATATCTATCAATATTTTGATATAACAAACCATTCAAGCAAGGAACTAGATGTTTAGAAGACTAGCAAAGGGACATAAGTCTTCCTGGTAGGTCACCTGCATAAACTTTCTTCTTAAAAACATGTGACTTGTGCTCAACTATTGTTAACATGTCACTGGAGAAAAGAGAGCCCAGCAAGAAATAATAATTTTAGCAATTAACAAAACACAATTCATTAACTAAATAGCTACACTAATAGACCAAATTTTAAAGTATTTAATGATCTCTTTTAATTAGAAAAACTGTTTCCCCTTGTGGGCTGAAACAGGTTGGCTTAGTTGGTTAGCATTTGGTAATAAATCAGAGGTCCAACCAAACTCTGAAAATGAGTTAGTATTAGTAATTTTCCCCCTGCAATCTGCCTCAGTGTTGGCCAGTTGTTTAATAGTTTTTTTTGTTTTATCATTTTCCAGATATTTTAGAATTCACACAATTATTTTAGCAATCTAACTAATCTTCTTAAAAGCTACATATTATCTTTATGTCTATATGTATTATTTTCATTGTAACAAAACTTGATTTTTCCCTTTTAAACTTTCTTCTATCTTTTAATTCTTTTATTTATTAATAATGCCATTGCTACCACAGTAACTCCAGAGCAATAGCCTCAAGAAACTTTAATTTCATTATTTTTGTTGTTCTTTCTATCATGACCATACACCACATTACATAAATAGGACAAAGTATTTGCAACGAAGTTTGATTCTAAATCTCCCTCTTTCCATGGCCCTCACTGTTGACAAAGGTAGTTTCAACATCCAAGTGGTATTCATATCTTCCCATATTACTTTATTTCTTTCTAAGACTTGTTTTTTTTTAATATTTTCCTTTATGTATTTTGTACAACCATGACAACAGGTCATTTTTCACACTGCCCCACTTCCACCTCCCCTTCCAGCTTACAATCTTTTTTTTCTTAACTTTTCTTTTTTTTTTTTAACACAGCTTCCTTTTCTTCTGTCAAAACTCTTCACATTTTTCATCTGTAAAATCCTACCAATCAGTGAAAGAGAAAATAAAATAGCATCTTCATATCATAGACCTAGTTTGTCCCTGCTGGCAGAAGCAATCTGAAGAACACTAAAAAAAGAACTGCTTTTATACGTTTCTGTTTTTTACCACTAGTCTGCAAATTAATTACAGTGAAAAAATTGTATGAATCTTCTGGTAGATATTTAAGAATAAACCTAAATTTGGAAAAATGATAGATATTTGTTGAAGTAATAAATTAATTAAAAATATAATTTTCTATAGTACCCAGTAATTTTCTATATGAAATAGATTTTTAGATACATAGTAGATATTCAAAAATAGTTTTAAAAGAAAAGAAACTAGTTAAATATGGAACTGTAGAAAGAGTTCCTGGCCAAAATGTTTCTGGCCAAGATGGTGTAACATACCGGATTTATCCTCAGATCTGAGATAAATAAAAGTCTGGATAAATATTTGAGATAATGATTTTCAAATAGTGGGACAGTATGCTCTATAGGACAGTGATATCTGAATAAGGAGAACTAAAAGAGATAAACCCTATGGGCGCCTGGGTGGCTCAGTGGGTTAAGCCTCTGCCTTCAGCTCAGGTCATGATCTCAGGTCCTGGGATCGAGTTCCGCATTGGGTTCTCTGGTCGGCGGGGAGCCTGCTTCATCCTCTCTCTCTCTCTCTCTGTCTGCGTCTCTGCCTACTTGTGATCTCTCTCTCTCAAATAAATAAATAAAATCTTTAAAAAAAAAAAAAGAGATAAACCCCATAAGTGCCTATTGCCTACTACATTAAGAGTATATCCACACCCTACAGCAGTGAAAAGAAAATAAAGACAAGTTGAGGACTGTCCCTAAAATGAGGAGATTAAGGTAGGGATCTAGGAAGTGAAAGCTGCAAGAGTTTTCTAGGAGAGTATTGTAGATAAGAGGTCTATACAGAGAGTGCTCTGGAGCTCTGCAGAGGGTTCCCTTGAGTCTCTCCTATTTTCTGCCCAACTCATCCATTCAAAAAAACTAGACCAGGTCTTGGAAAGAACTAACACCACAAATTAGAACAAACCTTAGAACTCATACAATGATGGAAATAATTCCTATCCTCCATAAAAACAATGAAAACACTGGTAAAAATTGTAAAAATCAGCTTTTACAGAAACCTGAAAGCTAACATCAGGCTTGCAACAATCTGAGAAGCACGTGTTCAACAAAATTAAATCAATCTTGGTAAGAGCAGTGGAGTTTTAATTTAGTCTACCCTCATCCCTCTCTCTTTAGCTATATGAAACCTTGAAAACCATCAGCTTTGCAATCATGGTAACTGTGAATACATGTAACTTAGCAGCTAATAAAGGCAACAAAATGGGTTTAAATCTCCCCCCCCAACAATTTCATCATCAGAGAATTTTAACTGACATTTTACTTCTGCAAAATAATCATGCAAATATGAAGAAGAGAGGGAAGATGGAAGATGGCGGTAGAATAGGAGAATCCTAGGCTCCCTTATTCCACGTATACAACTAGATAACTATCAAGTCATCCTAAATACCCCAGAAATTGACCTGAAGACTGGAAGAACAAAGTCTACAACTAAAGACAGAGAAGAGGCCACATCGAAGAAGTTAGGAAATGCTGAGACATGGTTTGCGTTGGGGGGGGCGGGACCTGTACCCACTGTGATCAAGAGGGAGCTGTTGTCTCAGAAACAGACTAGTACACAGGGAGCACAAGGGGAAAATAAATGCTCATAGCAGTTGACTTGGAAAAGGAGAGTGGCTGAATCTTGTGAATTCCTACAACTGGTGGAGCTTAAAGCCTAGAGTTTTAAAGGTCCATGAGTTTGGCTAGGATAGAGCCCAGAGGGCTCTGTGCTTGCTCCTAGTGAAAAAGCAGGTAAATAACCTAGGGGCAGAGGGTGCAGGAAGAGGATCTGATAATACCTGGGGCACACAGCAGGAGGGAGATTATTCCTTCTTCTGGGAGCTTGCCCCTGAGAGGAAGCATTCAAGGCAACACCTCACCAGGAACAAAGGAGCTGCCTGACATCATTTACCTCACCCACTCCTCAGCATAAACACAGAGCCACCTACAGGAACCAGCCCAGTCCCACACTCACAAATGAACTTGCTATACCAAGTTCTGATGCACTGCTAATCTCGCCCAGACTGCCTCTCCCAGTCATGCTTGCCTCAGTCCCAGCATAGCAGACCCATCACCCAGAAAACTGTCCCAAACACCTGCCAACATCACATGTCCTGACCTGATAGTTTTGTGAGGTCTTGGCTCTGGTGGTAGTGGTGACAAGTCTCATTTCACAAACAGACCAGAGCACAACTAGTTAAAATGTGCCACATTCAGTCCAGGGACCAAACAATACATGCAACAGGCAAAGAGAGCTTCTGAAGATTACTGGCCTGAAGACTAAAGCAATTAGAACAAAACAAGAGAGTACACAAAGCACATACTGGAGATACTCTCCGAGGCACTAGGCCCTGGGGAACAAGGGACACTTGGCACTACAGGACCTCTTCTTCATTACCTTCCATTACCTTCAAAAGTCCATTACCTTCAAAAACAGGAGAAATAGCCAATTTTCCTAATATAGAGAATACACACAGAGACTTAGACAAAATAAGAAGGCACAGAAATTTATCCCAAATGAAAGAACAGGACAAGGCCACAGCCAGAAACCTAAGTGAAACAGATATAAGTATCATGCCTGATAGAGAATTTAAAATAACAATTGTGAGGATACTAACTGGATTTGAGGAAAGTGTGGAAGATATGAGTGAGACCCTTAACACAAAAATAAGAAATAACATAGCAGAAATAAAGGCTCAGTAAATGAAATGAGACACACATTTGATGGAATAAACAGCAGGATGGAAGAAGCCAAGGAACAAAGTAGTATCCTAGAGGATAAAGTAATGGAAATTAATAAAGTTGAGCAAAAGAGAGAAAAAAGAATTATACAAAATGAGAACAGACTTAGGGAACTCAGTGACTCCATCAAACATAATAGCATTCATATTCTAAGAGTCTCAGAAGGAGAGAGAAAAGGGAGCAGAAAATTTATTTGAAGAAATTATAGCTGAGAACCTTCCTAATTGGGAGGAGGGACAGATATCCAACCCCAGAGGGCAGAGAGAACTCCCATTAAAATCAGGAAAAGCACATCTACACCAAGACAAGTTGTATTTAAATTGGCAAAATATAGTGATAATGAAAAAAATTTAAAAGCAGTAAGACAAAAGAGGACAGTAACTTCCAAGGGAAAATCCATAAGGCTAGAAAAAGATTTCTCAACAGAAATTTGGCAAACAAGAAGAGAGTGGCATGATTTATCGGAAGGGCTGAATGGGAAAAATCTGCAGCAAAGAATATTCTGTTAAGCAAGGCGATCATTCAGAAGAGGAAGAAAGATAAAGAGTTTCCCAGATAAATTAAACTACTGGAGTTTTTTTTGGCAGGTGGTCAGGCATGACCACTAAGCTAGCTTTGCATGAAAAGTTAAGAGGAATCTTTGGGTATAAAGTTAGGAAATACAAAGGCAAAGAAAAAAAAAGTATATTTCTGTAAAAAAAAATCAGTCAAGGAGCTCACAAAATAAAAGGATGCAAAATATAACAACATATATCTAAAAATAGGGTGGAGAGGAGAAAAGAATGGGTTCAAACTTAAATAAACATCAACTCAATATAGACTGCTATACGTGGAAGAGGTTATATACTAACCTAATGGTAACCATATATCAAAAACCAGTAAAACATGCACAGAACAAAGAGAAAGAAATCAAATATATCACTAAAGAAAATCAACAAACCATGAAAGAGAGAAAGACAAGAAAAGATCAGAAAAAAATCTTCAGAAATAATAACAAAACAATAAAATGACAATAAATACATATCTATCAATAATTACTTTGAATATAAATGGACTGAACACTCCAATCAAAAGACATAGGGTGAAAAAAAAAAAAAGACAGTGTGACATACTGGATTAAAAAAAAAAGACCCAACTATATGTTGTCAAAAAGAGATTCATTTTAGAATTAAAGACACCTGCAGACTGAATATGAAGGAATGGAGAAATAGCTATCATGCAAAGGGATATCCAAAGAAAGTCACAGTAGCAGTATTTATATTGGACAAAATAGACTTTAAAACACACTATAACAAGAGACAAAGAAAACTATAAAATAATAAAGGGGATAACCCAACAAGAAGACATAACAATTGTAAATATTTATATGCCCAACATGGGAGCACCCAAATACATAAAACAGTTAATAACAAACATAAAGGAACTAATCGATAATAATACAATAATAGGAGGGAACTTAGTACCCCACTTACATCAATGGATAAATCATCTAAACAGAAAATCAACAAGGGAACAATGGATTTGAATGACACACTGACCAGATGGACTTAACAGATATATTCAGAATATTCTATCCCGAAACAGCAGAATACATATTCTTTCCAAGTGCACATGGAACATTCTCCAGAACAGATCATACATTTAGGCCACAAAACAAGCCTCAACAAATTCACAAAGATCAAATTCCATGTCATGCATTTTTTCTGGCCACAATGCTAGGAAACTAGAATTTAACCATCAGGAAAAACTTGGAAAGACCACAAATATATAGAGGTTAAATAACATGCTAGTAAAACAATAAACGAGTCAATAAGGAAATAAGAGAAGAAATAAAAAATTAAACAAAAATGAAAATGAAAATACAATGGTCCAAAACCTTTGGGATGCAGCAAAAGCAGTTCTGAGAGAGAAATTTATAATCAATACAAGCCTAACTCAAAAAGCAAGAAAAATCTCAAATAAACAACCTAACCTTACCCTTAAAGGAGCAAGAAAAATAACAACAACAAAAGAAACTGAAACCAAGAGAAGGGAGGAAATAAAGACTAGAGCAGAAATAAATGATATACAAACTAAAAACAAACAAACAAAAAACAGTAGAATACATCAGTGAAAACAGGAGCAGTTTCTTTGAAGAAAAAAACAAACAAACAATAAAACTGATAAACCCTTAGCCAGAATTATCAAGAAAAAAAAGAGAGAATGGACTCAAAAAGTAAAATTATAAATGAAAGAGGAGAAATAACAACCAACACCACAGAAATATCAAGTTATAACAGAACATTATTAATAAAACTGTATGCCAAAAAATTGAATAGCCTAGCAAGGAAGACATCCAGTTGGCCAATAGACACATGAAAAAATGTTCAACGTCCCTCTTCATCATGGAAATAATGCAAATCAAAACTACAATGAAATATCACATCACACCTGATGGCTAACATCAGAAACAAAGAAAATACAAGTGTTTATAAGGATGTGTAGAAAAAGGAATTTTCTTGCACTGCTGGTGGGAATGCAAACTGGTGCAGCTACTGTGTAAAAGAGTATATAAAATAGATATATCCTATGATACAACAATCACACTACTGAGTTTTTCTCTAAAGAATACAAAAACACTAATTCAACAGTATACATTCACCCCTACCTTTATATCAGCACTGTTTACAATAGTCAAATTATGAAAGCAACCATACACACACACACACACACACACACTGGAATATTATTCAGCCACAAAAAGAATGAAATCTCGTCATTTGCAATGACAGAAGGAACAAGAGAGTATAACTCTAAGCAGTATAAGTCAGTCAGAGAAAGAAAACTTTAATATGATTTGACTCATGTAGAATTAAGAAACAAAACAAATGAGCAAAGGGAAAAAAGAGAGAGAGAGAAAAATTAAGAAAGAGATTCAACTATGGAAACAAACTGGTGCTTACCAGAGGGAAGTTGGGTGGAAGAATGGGTGAAATAGGTGATGGGGATAAAGGGGTGTACTTGTGATGAGCACTGGGTGATATACGGAAGTGTTGAATCACTATATTGTATACCCAAAGCTAATATACTAGTCTATGTTAACTAACAGGAATTAAAATAAAAAATGCAAATATGAAGGAGAAATTAGGTATTCTCAGATAAACAAAAACAGGGAGAATCCATGTGTCCACAGAAAAACTCGTATTTAAATATTCATAGCAGAATTATTCATAGTAGACAAAATAAGGAAATAACCAAAATGTTCATCAGTAGATGAATGGATAAACAAAATTTAGCATAGGCACCTAGGTAGCTCAGTTGGTTGAGTGATTGCCTTCAGCTCAGGTTGTGATCCTGGAGTCCTGGGATGGAGTCCCACATCAGGCTCCCTGCTCGGCAGGGAGTCTGCTTCTCCCACTGATATCTCTCCTCTCACGCTCGCTCTCTCTCTCTCATTTTCTCTCTCTCTCCCACATAAATAAATAAATAATAAATTGATAAATAAATAAATAAACAAAATCTTTTTAAAAAGGGGGGGGTGAAATACTGATATATACTATAACATGAATGAAGCTTGGAAACATTATGCCAATTGAAAAAAGCTAATCACAAAAGACCACATATGATATCATTTATACAGTGAATCCTTAATAAATCCATAGAGACAAAAGTAGATTAGTATTTGTCATGGGTTGGGATGAGAAGGGTATCAGGTCTGAATACTTGAGCATGGAGCTTCTTTTTTTGTAATGAAAATATTCTAAAATTAGTTGTGATGCTTACACAACTCTGAATATCCTAAATATTAGTTACTTTTATACTTTAAGAGGGTAAATTTTATCATATATACATATATACATTATATGTACATTATACATATATATATATTATATTTCAATAAAACTTTTATGAAAAATCCCTCTGTAAAAAAAATAAAAAGTGAAATAAAGAGTTTTCCAGATACTCAAAACCTCAAAGAATTTACCACTTGCAAGACGTGCATTTATAAGTGAATATTAAATTACATCACTCAGGTAGAAAGAAAATGACATCATATGGAAATCCAGATTTACACAAAAAATAAAGAACATTACCAGTAGTAAATATGTGAGTAAATATAGAATTTTTAAAAATTCTACAAATATATTTAAAGACTTAAAGCAAACAAATGAAAAGTATTGTATGTGTTCACAAAATATAAAGAAATAAATTATGTGACAATAGTGTGTAATGTCTGATAGATATAGGAAAACACTTAAAGGTTTATACATTATATCTGAAGTACTGACTTTTACTCTAAGTTGACTAGGCTAAGATAAATATTTTATAAATCCTAAACCAACCACTAAAAATAATACAACATAAAATTAGGTCTATTAAGCCAATTTTTTAAAAATTTATTTATTTGTCAGAGAGAGAGGGAGATAAAGAGAGCGAGCACAGGCAGACAGAGTGGCAGGCAGAGGCAGAGGGAGAAGCAGGCTCCCTGCCGAGCAAGGAGCCCGATGTGGGACTCGATCCCAGGACGCTGGGATCATGACCTGAGCCGAAGGCAGCTGCTTAACCAACTGAGCCACCCAGGCGTCCCTATTAAGCCAATTTTTAAAGTAAAATAAAATTATAAAAAAATCCTCTTCTCATAAAAATGGATTAAAATAGGAAAAATAAATGAATAAATGAACAGATGGAGAAAAACATGAAACTAACAGAAAGTTGAAAAATATGAACATATCCATTTAAATAATTGCATTAAATTTAAATGGACTAAATGTCCCATTTAAAAGGGAGAGTGTCAGATTGAATAAAAAGCAACATATAACTATATACTCCTTACAAGCAATCTTTTTAAAATATAAAGATACAGATTTTCAAAAACCAAAAAAAAGGAAGGATACACAAATGAATTAAAAGAAAGCAAATGTGACTGTATTAAGGCATGACTGAGACTACACCAGATAAAGTAACAAAATTGTTATGCGACACAACCAGAGGATATAAGAACTGGATGAATATGTGTCATAAAAAGAAAAATATATTATATTTGATATGTGCATGTAAATAGTTCAATTTTTCTTTTTTAATAGCCCAATTTTTTTCCTGAATTATTTCTTAAGTTAAAAGAAATTGTAAAATCTTATTTTATTTTCCTTGATAAGGATTATGCCCCAATAGGTGAAATAAACTTGAGTCAAGAACTTACTTTGTCCAAAGCAGACAACCTTAATATGTTCTAATTTTATCACACAACTTGTATTGTGGTGATTGTGGTGGTTTTTAGCCTAATGAAGAGAAAACTATAAGGCAGCGTAGATCAGAGCAAAGGCATGGATGTGAAGTAATCCAGATACAGTTTGAATTCTGGTTTTAAAAATTACATACTTGGGGTGTCTGGGTGGCTCAGTTGGTTAAGCATCTGCCTTCATCTGGGGTTCTGATCTCAGGGTCCTGGTAGTGAGCCCCACATTGGGATCCCTGCTCAGTGGGAGTCTGCTTCTTCCTCTCCCTTTGCCTCTGCCCCTAACTCATGCTCTCTCTCTCTCTCTCTCTCAAATAAACAAATAAAATATTTAAAAAAGAACAAAGAAATTACATGCTTAGGCGGGTTTCTATGACTTTCTGATATTTACTAGTATTACTTAAAGGATGATAGATACTAAATTATTAACAAAACATTCTGGAAATCATACTAAATGAATAGTAATTAATATTATTATGTCATAAAGTACTGAAAAATTGTGTGGGGGAAATTCTACTGGAACTTAATTTCTAAGATAAAATGCTTACACACAAAAATAGTTATTAATGTATAAATTCTGTAAATGTACTTTCATATATATATAATAGTAAATTTAAATGGATAGTGCATTAAACATCACATTTTATGAAGCTAATTATTTTATATTCTATCATGTGTGATTATTATAGAGAGTAATAAATATCTTTTAAAAATAATCTGTTATTCCAGGTTTTCAGCTAAGAAGGCTTGAGACATAATGGAATGTTGGCAATGAACCATAGATTATTTCCCTTTTCACCCATGTTAATATTTTAAAAATATTTTAAATTATGTGACCATAAAAATATTCTAACATTATCTAATCCTAAAATACAGTTAGGCTCTATTCACTATCTCTTTGTTTCCAATTATTTTTGTAATATAGATGATGTAAAAATTAACTGGGGAACTGCTTTTCCTTTTTAAACTTGTAGGAATACTTAATATTATTCTTTCAGCATCTCCTAAATTCCAAAGCTGGTGGAACTTTTGAAGTGCCTAGCAAGGTACTATGAGAGGAATCCCCTCAAATTCTCATTATTAAGAGAATAAAGCAACTTAATCTGACTTTTCTCCTTTAGGATGAAAACAAACAAAACCCCATAATCTCAATTATAATTAGATGTAGTAAATTTGTACAAATTCCCTCTCAATATTGTAGTTCTGTAACTATAATGTGCTAATTCAGTTGCATTAAAAAATTTTAAGTATCTAAAGCTGTGATAATTTAGTTTCATTATTATTGTGCTTACATTAAAATGTTTACCTAAAACCAAATGGGTAAACTGGACTTTAAAATTAAATAATATTGTGTTATTTAGCTATAACATCTTAGAAGCTCTAGGATGAAATGAAATTCTTAGATCGTTAAGATGTTCCCCTCCATAATTCCATATACAATGTATGAATTCCTTCATTTTACCCAAGGTGTTTCTTACGGTAGTAACAAACAATAGCATATATATTTTTAATTTCCCATAGATGTTCCTAGCTCACTAAGGTGTTTTAGGAGCAGAAGAAAAAAAATATTTTCTGAGTAACATAATTAAAAGGAGTGTATTGTAAATATACATGGGAATATAAAAATAAGGAAACATTCTCAACAAGCATGGTGAGAATTAGAAAATAATTCATAGTCATTTAGGCAATATAATAGATTTGTAGCTTATCAGCAGTTCTGGCTATTTAACAGTAAATTTTCTAGTTTTCTATAGACCAAGTTAGGATTTTAGGCATCCATTCTCATCTTTGTGCCACTTGGTGTCAAGATTCTAGTTCTACCATTTACTAGCTGTGCAAACTTGAAGTTATTTAAGTGGTCCATTGTTCAATTATCATATCAGAAATAAGATGAAATAAAAAATAGTACTGAATCTGTGGATTGTTTTTTTAGTATATTTGACATACAGCATCACATTGGTTTCAGGTGTATAACAATGATTTGATAACTTTACACATAACACTATGTTCACTACAAGTGTAGCTACCATCGGTCCTGATATATCACTATTATGGTATCACTGAATATTCCTTGTGCTGTCTGTGCCTTTTTTTTTTAAGATTTTATTTATTTATTTGACAGAGATCACAAGTAGGCAGAGAGGCAGGCAGAGAGAAAGGGGGAAGCAGGCTCCCTGCTGAGCAGAGAGCCTGATGTGGGGCTCGATCCCAGTACCCTGGAATCATGACCTGAGCTGAAGGTAGAGGCTTAACCCACTGAGCCACTCAGATGCCCCCTGTCTGTGCCTTTTATTCCCATGACTTATTCATGCCATAACTGGAAGACTATACCTCCCACTCCCTTTTATCCATTTTGTCCAAGCCCCTCCCACCTTCCTTCTGGCAACCATCAGTGGGGTGGTTTAAAATGTATTAATTATCTATATTTTGTATCAAATTACCACTGATTTAGCAGACTAAAACAACATACATTTTATATCTTATGGTTTCTGTGAATCAGGAGCCTGGACATAGGTCTTCAGTTTAGGATCACATAAGGCTGCAATCAAGATTTTGGCTAGGCTGAATTCCTTTCAGGAGTTTGATGTCTCTTCAAAATTACATCAGTTGAATTCAGTCTTGTGTTTATGAGACTGAAGTCCTTGTTTTCTTGCTGTCATCCTAGCTTGGCTCTCGGTTCTGGAAGGCCTCCTATCATCACTCCAATAAGACCTCTCACAGGTCCTCTGACAATAAGACAACTTACTTCTTCAAGGCCAGCTGGAGAATTTCCTATTTCTGTCTGCTAAGATGAGATCTTATTTAAGCTAAAGTAATCACAGGGATAATTATCTCATCACTTTTGCCATAATCTATTGGTTAACAGCAAAGAACCCATTCTGCCCATCATAAAGGAAAGATTATATAAGCACATGACTCACTGAGATGTCACCTTGGTCTGTCTAACGCATGAGGATTAAATTAACTGATACAGGCAAAAGATTTATAATATTGTTCGGTAAAAGCACATTCTCAGTGATTTTAGCTCTTACCTACTACTGCTGTTGTTACATAGTAAAACTTTCTACTTTCTATCATATGCTTCTGTTTGCTTTATGAATTCAATGGCTTCAACTGTTAGGCTGCTATAAAAGTTTCC